>NCVS01000178.1:549540-611324 GCA_003055095.1 Goniozus legneri | reverse complement strand
TCGAAATTCCGTTGAGCGTTCTGTGCCGCCTTTGACGTATCGCGAACGAAAGGGCTACGCGCGAGAAGACCGCCTCCGGAGAGGCCCTGTCTCGCGCACCGATATAATATTTTATTCCCTCCACACTCTCCGCGCTTCTACGCTCTCTCGCATGCGCGTTATATACTTTTTCACACCCCGCATACGCATTACATTCATATATATATATATATATGTATGCATATGCCCTGTTGTGTATATCGCGGCGAGAAATGGCTCTCGCGAGAAATATTCCAGGCCGTGAAGATATTTCACCAATGCGCGCATACATATCCGACCGTCCGAATCGATGCGCGAATTGCGCATTGTCGCCTCTGCCACGAACATATTCGTAAATTTCTCAAGCGAGACGCCGCGTGTCGAAAAAATTAACGATCCTCGTCGATGACGGAGTTGAGATATTATTCAACCCCACGGCCCCTCCCTACCGGTTGCATCTGTGTAGTATAGCGTTTGAGGCTCGTGCGAGTGCACTCTTCGTTAAACTTTTCGCGTTATCTGTTTCCTTGTCGAGGTACGAAAAGAAAATTCGTTCCTCACGTTTTGTGCCTTTTTAATAAGCAAACTTTTCTTTCCGGAATTCCCGTAGCGGAAGCAACCGAAGATTCGCTTTAACGATAACGAAAATCCGTAGAAAGTTTTATATATGAAAGTATAGAGATCGATGTAATCGGTGTTAAAAAAGTTTAATTAAAAGATCGGTCGATGAGTGAAGGAGGAGAAAATTTTTTTAGAATTTGAAACTCCCCCGTGCTACATACGAAAAAAATGGGTAGTAGAACGTCGGTAAGAAATTTCGAGAAGCGAAACTAGCGGGCTAGGGTCATCGTGGATAGTTAATTAAAAATTTCAACGTAAAGATAATTTTAGTCGCCTTATCGCCAAGATGTTATCCTACTTTGTTAAGGCAAATTAATTAAAGAAAGTTTCCGCTCTAATCCCGGCATATACTCGCTCTCACACGAGAGCGAGTGTAACTTTTTACGACGCTAGATGTGCCATATTTACTTTTCCGTCAAATGTAGGCGACATTTTTGCGTGGGAGCCCTTGACGAAGGTCGACGTTAAAATGGAAAGTTTGAGAGCGAGTGTCCAATGATCCGGCTTCCACGTTGTTTCGCACGGAAAGTCGTTTCGAGTTACGTACCTGTGCGCGTTCAACTTGCCGTGTACCTACTACGTCGGTGTTGACCGATAAAAGTTGGTGGCGCGCGTCGCTCGGCTGGCTCTTCGCCGTTCGTTCTACGGAGTTCCCACGGATACTTCGTTTTTTTTTTCTTCTCTTCTTATTCTTTCCCGTATCCACCCCTTCGCGTAATGGACACCAATGATGTAAACCGGGGCCGTCGTTTCGCGTAGCGGTCGGTGCACACGCTTCGCGAAACACACCGAGTACAACGAGTGCCGGGTAAAAGGCTTTCGTCGAGACGTCTCGGATCACATAAGACGCGAACTAAGACTGTCTCGTCGCGCTTTGAAATATAAATTTTCATAAAAAAAGTTTCTCTTTTATTTTTTCATATTACAGCTGGCAAATATCGAGAGGGGCACGTGGAGCTTTTCTTCGACGCCCATACCACGTCGAGAAATTTCTCGTTCCTCCGACTCTCTTTTGTAATATGAGGACGAGTTTTCATTTTGCCCACGGAGACAAAGTGACCTTACTCGGAATAGTAAATTTTCGTGGACAAAAGTGGAAGATGTTTTGCCTAAATATGTACATGGAAACAATGGAAAATTTCTGTAACGCAACGTAACGTCGTGCATATCGTGATATATGTGCTAATTTGTCGAATTATAAATTCCATTTTTGCTATACGGTATCATAATGCAAAATGGAATTTGTATGTAAAATGCTGGAGGTATAGGCATTTTTATTAAAATCAATATTTATTATACGCTGTTCGTTCGTATATGATATTTTTGAATTTTTCTCATAATAAAAATATGTAGTAAATGAAACGAAATGATTTCTCCTGTATATGAGAAAGAAAAATATGTACGTACAAATAAAACGGAATATGATCAGGAGTAAGCATGCCTATTCACGAGATATGGTCGCAAGTAGCAATTTTCAAAGTTTCATCATACGAATGCATACAGCAATCTCTTCTCGTGAATTTACTTCCCACTGAAAAATAAAAGTATTTTTGTTTCGGCTATTTTTCATTTACGCGTCAAGGATAATCCATTAAAATTTCTCGATATTCATTCACAACGTAAGGCACTACCATAAATCATGGCGCAGATAACACTTCTGCTTTGCGTTTGTATCACATTCTTTTCAAGTGGATGAGGATAAAAAAAAAACTTCCGCTGGCGCAGATTTTTCATCTCTCGCTGTAGCGATGTATCCAGAGGAACGTCTCTCGCACGAAGACCGTAAAGTCTGAAGTAAGTAATCTCGTTGTACGCGGACACGTAATTCTCGTCATTTTTCTTCTCGCCCGCAATGGCCATCCAAGTAGGTACGCGAATGGAATAGCGGTATGACTTTTCATAGAGCGCGTCGTCCGTGGGCACACTGTAGTACGAACGAAAGTAGTAAGATGTGGAAATGGCGCGGCGTCTAGAACGCGAGACTCCGTAATGTCAAGTCGCCGGGTTATACCCGCTTTGCTTTCGCCATCCCGATACGCCATCCCGACATTGACAATGCTTACGTCGGCGGAGTATCATCAGGAACGGAGCTCGGTAATTGCCGTCGGTAATTATCTTCTCTCGGACCTACAAATAACTCTCTCGGTCCTCCGTTGACTCTGTTCCTTATCGTTTTTACGATCCTTGTTATAACTAGCTCGCTGAAAGTGGCCTGTTAAACACGACAAAAGAGATTACTTTTGGAGTTGAAAAGATTTCGTCTTCGTTGAAATTTTTCATTTTAACCTTTCGCCGATGTATCAGTGTCGCACACTATTTTACTTCGCGACTGATTTTATTCAGCGCGAAGTGTCAAAAGTGAAAAAGTCGTACGGACGACAAATCGAATAAAAGTCCTCTGCTCTTTCGGACAACTGAAATAGCGACACTTTCTCCGTTGCTTCGTTTTAGCATCCCCTTTTGTTTATTTCGTTTTCTTCGCAAAAAATGAAGATTTATGGCGATGATAAATCTTTTAAATTGCTAGCGCGCCACTTTTAAAATTATCACTCTTGGGATGAAGGGAGAATAACAAATTATGTTATCAATTAATAATCGGATAAGCGAATATGAAAATAAAGCGTTGCTACGAAATTAAGGTATTTTTGTTTTCGCGTAGCGGAGGGATGACATTTTTAATCACGGCCAGGCGTGTGTAGAGGAATCATCGAACGACTTCATCAAAATCGACTGCCCTCGTTTCAAACGTCAAATACCATCTGAAACGGTTGATTGCGATCGTGATATGTCTTTATACGTGAATGTAAATGTCCGTTACTTGCGTGTGTACGCACATCTGTCATACCTCCATTTCATTTTCGAAGACAGGAAATGCGCCTGTCGACTTACGTCACAAATCCTGGAACGCTGCTTGGAGAAAATTCGCATTCTGTGCCTGGATACATTGGAACGTTAGTCGATATGCAACGTCGAATACGAAACTCTTAATGCTTATCGATATCGCCATTTATCCAACCAAAGTACGCTGGACTCGGTATGTATTTCCGTTCTTATGATTTATTTTTACTTACATGTCAAGTTAAACTCTCCATTCTGGAAATTATGAATTGTCCTTTAAAAAAAAAAAGGCAGACTCTATAAGAGGGTTGTCGTGATTTATTAGCTTACACGCCGCTCCTTTTATGTATTGCGTATAAAAAAAAATGTCAGGATAACAAAAACCTACTATCGTGCTCTCCTCGTCTTGTCAGCGTAGTCTCAATTAATCTCACCCTTTCGTTCCTTCGCGATTCTGACGTCGGTTCGGTAACTGACGATCTGAATTCACTGATACTACTAAATGAAAGATTACACCAAACCTTCCCATAAATCTTGATAATAAATGAAGTTTTAATTGCTTCTCTGATTGTATGAATTCGAAGGAGTTGATTGACCGTAGATGAGACTTAAAGGTGAATGCGTAAACCAGACAGAAACCGTACACATCGGGATATCGATTTCGTTCACTGCTGTACAGTGTACGTGGTATGTACGTTCTCAGTTGAGATTAATGCCGCGTATTGGCCGAGAGTTCGATTCGCGGCAATCCGTATCGTTACAAGGGCAACCGGCCGTGCATCGTAACTCCTGTGGCTGAACCGCAATCATAAATCGAGTAACGCGCAGTCGGCCGTGCATCGCCCGTTATTTTCTTAAACGAAATTAATGTCCTACACGAGACAATCATTTGCCACTGTACCAATGGCACGTTGATGCGTTATTTTTGAATCGATTTCATTCATTCTACATACTTCACTTGATTTATACCGCACACAAAGAGCATCATTCGATTTCATATCTGGAATATCTCATCGAAATTTCCACACCCGGATATATTCGTTTTTGATCTTCTATTGGCATCCAATCAAACTTCAAGAACGTCAATAAAACTTCATGGCGTGAAGTATTAGTTTTGTGGCGGAAGTAACTGAGATGTAATGAGAAAAAAAAAAGGAAATAGTTGTAAAATGTTGTAATGGACGTAATAAAAATGAAGATAACATAAAAAGAAAAAGGAAAATAGCATTCTCATTCTTGATATACCGATTTTACCCCTTGAACATAATTCTTGTTCGTGCCTTGCTTTCTTTTTCCACTTTTCGTTTCCGGGCATTATTCCTTTCAGACAAGTATTTGTTACCACAAGAGAAGAAGGTAGCTGCTCTCGATTCTGCGCTGAGTTATTGGTTTTAATTCCAGCGTTCGGCTGGGATTAACGCCACGAGGCGTTGAAACGAGGCATCGGAATTTCGTATTCCAGCCGAACCAAATCAAATGTATAAAATTTTAATATCTATCCCGTATCGATGTCTATGAAACTGTCACGTAATATACGGTTTCAATCTTCTCTCTTTTATATGGAATAATATACACATTATGTATTTCCGATTTATTATTTTATACATTAACGGGAGTCAAATCAAATTTCCCATCGTATTGCGATAATGTTATTGTAATTTAAACATATTTAGTGATCTTATTTCGTTTCGAACGCGTATAATTGTGAGATTTGCCGATTTGCGGATTTCCATTTCACCGAGTGCAAACTATTGAGGGACATTTACTATTTTGCTTTATTGCAGTGTATTTTACGTTTATCGGTTTATAATATCATCTATATATTCGCGCTTTGCTTATTAGTCGAAGGTAAATTATCGAAAATCCGCTTTACGAATGTAATATATCGCTTGAATTATTCTGTATAATTTAATCCCGCTACCATAATTTGGCTCCATAAGGTACATCTACGAAATAATAAGTTTGAACTGGCTGCAGAATGATAATCATTAACATTATGTTCATGTTCGGTTACGTCAGATCGGATTTATTTCTTATTGGAAACTATTTGTTGCATTTTAATGATCAGTTTCCGATAACGAGGATGTACTAAATTTGTGTAAACATTGACATATTTCGCATTATCTGTAGAACGAAAAATGAAAATATTGACAGAATTAGAAATCGGGATTTCAAAACACCAATACAGAATGAGCATTCGAAATACCAATAGGTTGTCGTGTCATTCTTGTACGACTCTACATTATTCGTTGCCCGTTTTTCGAATACAATAGATATAGGTGTACAGTATAGGTTAGTGACGCATGACATTCGACCCGGAAGTTTACATTGTGGTGATCGTAAAAAAAACGAAAAAAAAAATCGAAACAGATAAAAACAACATAGAACCACGATTCATAACAAAACGATCCATCGGTTTTATAGACGTCGGTAGAGGAACATATGTGAACTTGTCGAGAATAAAATCTCAATAAGTTTGCCCTCTTTATCGCACGCACAAGGCTGCAAACGTCGTTAACCCGTGGGATTTTTGCAGTCGACGTTGATATCGCGGTCTTTCATTGCGAATCTCACCTGAAAAATCACTGGAGCGTAAAATGGAGTAGTCGCTCGGAAGGACCCCGCGACTCCCTGGTCGTTGAGTTGTCGGTGAAAAGTTACGCTCATTTAGCGAAGTTCGCCGCGCCGGAGGTTCTCATTTTATTTTTCATTTTTTTTTTCTCGTCCTTTTCTTCCTTTTATGCGTTCGCATTGAGAAATCAACCGAGATCGCAACAACTCATCGTCCGTTCTGTAGACCCTTCGACTTTCGAAGACGAGCGATTTGCATACCAAATTATTTTCCAAGAAAATTTAGTTGTAAAATACGGCCGATAATTTGTTTAAAGAATTTTCAACTTTGATTGCATTCTGGCAAAACTGTACTGAAGTGACGTTATCGGATTTTGGCGGTATTATTTTAACGCAGACTTATCAATTCATTCCTTTCGACTCGGCATTAATACAAAGGATGGCGTTATATCTTGAGAAAGTTTTGTGGTATAATTTAATCGATACAATAACCGCCACGTTACGCGGACCACAGTGAAATCTCAGTTTGATAACGTTTTCAGGATGATTAATATTCCAATAACTGCCACTGTCAATAAGAAATGATTTAGTGCCGGCGTTGTATCGGAATTAGATTCGATTATGTAGATTTAGGTCGTCACGTCATTGTGATCCTATTTCCAATATTCCACGTGCCTCTTGACAATCGATCTCTCGTGACACTGACTAAATCAGTTCTTTAATCACAAAATTATAAAATGTGACAAATATACATATATTTCAAGTTTTGTTCGTTTCTATAACCGATCTAAATACTTTGCGTAACGAATTACGACAATTCGAAGAAAGTAGAATCGAACACATGTTCGCGATAAAAGAAAAAGAATCATACTCGCATTTTGAAGTTCATATTCGGTTCATACCGAAGCGCAAAGGGTTGATGCGTTTTTGATGATGCCGCAAACGGTATCTCAGCTATAGGGTATATCCATTAAGTCGTTTCTACCCATAATCGAGTAAGAAAAAAGGAGGAGTCAAACGGACGATGAGATTTTTCATTAGAGTCAAATATTTCATAGACGAAAACTTTTTTTTTATCTCTCAAAAGTAACATAAAGCAAGATAGTTCTTGAGAAGATATTATGCCGCATTACTAAGACGGAACTCATAACAGAAAAATTTCGGTTACCTTTCTATCTCATTCGTAAAGCTCGCAGAATGTAATATTCATTCACAAAAGCAATATTCATTAAAGTTTTCTCAACGTGACGTAATGAAGATGAAGTGCTTTGCCGGCAATATGAGTCGGCTGAGTGAAAGACACGAGAAAAATTCAACTTCATATAGATGAAGATCCGAAGGCCGAACGTATTAATTAAATTTGAAAGCTTAATCGGGTATTAAATCAATGTTAGAATATAATGATGGTTTTTTCGATTTCCGAGAAAATCCTTTTATGAGAATTTAATTAAGCCTGAATACATAGAAATTAAATAATTTCGTACTTTATTATTACACCTATAGATAAAGACGTACGTACCCATTTTAGACATTTCGGTTTAACGCGATAAATCTCTATATGAGATAACAGCTCGTTGAATATCATGGAAAATCTCTTCACGACGCTTCTGCGAAAAATTGGATAGGTCTATATTTTTTTCCTATTGAAGATATAGGTCATGCGTTCGACGCCGAGCGAGGTGAGAAAATGGTTTTGTCAAATTTGAATTTATAATAAAACAGACGCTAGTGATTTCAACCCTGTTTACGTCTTTATAAGAGAAGGACGAAAATATCGAACTCTGAATTTTGTATTTTTCAACACAATTCACTAGTTTTTCGTTGCCATTTGGTATACAAATAATAAGACGTTAATGCGCCTTTTTATTTTTCCCTTATGCGCTGGGAACTTCAGCAGAAGTTACACAATACCACGTATGAAATTGCAATTTTCAAGATAGAAGTTAAAGGTCCCTACACCGTTTTTGCATTACGCCAACCACTTCTTTTCTTAATGTCCGTCCTTTTTTTGCGATAATTTCGATCTAATGTATTTCGCGTTGAGAGGGGGAAAAAAAACAAGTACGGGCGTTTGCCAACGGATAAAAGGTGAAAAAAAAAAAAATACACACTTATACACACGCAGAAGCTTGTCTCGAAAGATAAGGGCCGTTGCTTTTAATTTCACGCTTGAATTACCCTCTTCTCTATATCTTTCCCGCGATATAGGTTGGAGCGTCGGGTAGAGGCGCGCATCCGCCGATCGATGGAATTTCTAGACGAGGGGAACGCAAGATGAATTTGCGGGCCTCTCCGAAATTAACGCTGATATGGGATCCAAAGGGTTGCTCAATTTTCGTCGTATGACTTTGCGCGTGTGTTCGTGGACGTTAGTGTGTATACCATCGGTCATCACGTCAGAGCTCGCGCGAAGAATGTGCGCGGCTCAACTTATTCGATTAAACTTAATCTCGATGAGATCTACTTTTCCAAGAATACGGAGTGTCGCGTGTCCCGCGCTACGAATTCGATCTTGCGATTTGAGTGACCAAATCCAATTTGTCGCGTTATATCAAATCACCGTCCCGGGTACGGACCGAAAACTTGTCTCTCGGGCGCGACGATGATATCGAGAGTCGGACGGGATAAAGAATTCGCAGGGTCGTCGGGCGAGCAAGAAAGCCGGCTGCTCTATCCGACGCTGCTACAGTACACCGACTACCTCTCGAGTATAATAGAAGAATAATGCTGTATACCAAGTCGAGCATCCGGCAATTTATCAAAGACCGCTCTACGGATACATTTTCAGCAGGTGTTTTCGTTACACCGCTGCATGTACACGCAATACACGGGCGAACTCTGCGCTCCACAAATTCCATCCTCCGTCGTTAATTTTACGCTTTTTTTCGCGCCGATAAACCGTTATTGTCGCACGCATTTCAATCGAGTTTTCGAGTCACGATAATGGAATTCGGTTATAAGTTTTTCGCGTAACTCGCGGAACGCAATTAAAAATCGCTCGTGTACCGGTACATTATCTTTTACGGGCGTTGTTTGACCACTGGCGAGAATATATGTACATGCAAAAACGTGATTAATTTGCATAACACACGTATGCATATGCAAGACATGAAATGAGCGCGCAATTTAGAAGCAACAAGTTCACTGTGCCTTTGTGTACGCTCGCTGAGAATTTAATAGAATAAAAAGGAAAGGAAGAAAGCGAGAGGGAGGCTTTGATACAGAGGGAGCGAGCTCGCATTCGGTAATCAGCATTCCGCTTGCGCGCCTCTTCATTCTCAAAACGTAAGCGAGCGAAGGAAAATATCGCTCCTGTGAAACGCAAGAAGAGTTCACAATGTCTTACAGTCCCTTCGGAGCGGAAAATTTTCGGTCGCATTCAATAAACTCGGGCGATATTTTTCCGCGTTACATCCTCGTTGGGTCGTTACGCGAGATACTCTCGCCGAAATTCAATCTTATCGCTGTAGAACATCACCTCATTAAATACGGATTTTCAAAGCAATGTCCAACATTCGAAGTAGCGAAATTTTCTCGAGTTTCCAAGTTGCCGCTAATCGGTGGCGAGAGGAGGAAGGATCGACAACTGCTGTCAGCGCGTCGCCGAGGGTATTAATAACCTCGAGGAGGAGAAGCGCGCGCTAGCGTTGGAAGAGATCGCGTGGCACGAGAAGTGGGCTCTAAGCCAAACGAGTGGCCACTCTCCCTTCTTTCACGTCCTTCGTGGCGTTTTGCGAATTGCGCCAGGAGCTGGAGGAGGGCACACCACGACTCTTTATATATCTAAGTGCGTGGGAGTTTGCGGAGATGAGGGCGGAATGAGGGCCGAGCGTGGAGGGGGATTGATGAGTTCCATCCGCGCGTAAACGATGAGGCGCGTACGAGGGCGCCGAGAGGGTAAGATTTATCGTACTGTGACGAGCACCGAAAGCGTTTGCGAAGTTTGCTCCTGGGATGGCGCGGATAGGAAGGACCACGCGCCGTCGCGTATTTCTGTCCTCCCGTGTACCGCCTGCGAAATCGTATCTTACGTTAGTTGCTAACCGACTCATTTTCGCGCGACAATGTATTGTTTCGCCTCACAGCTATTCCGAGAAACAAATATGAAAAACTCGTTGTTTCGTCGTATGGTTAATGAAATTTAAATTGAATATTTTGTAAATGTATTACGTCTGATAATTATTACTATTTTTTTTTTATAATCTCAGGTAAAATCCGGTTTTACGAGGTTTAAACACCAACGAATGTTAAAATCTTTCGAACGAATCGCACCGAGCAGCTTATATTCCGTAATGTTTCCCACAACAGATCGTGTTTGATTTTCTTATTCTTTTTTAGCAGGTAACTTCGCGCGAATGTGCATAAATGAAGATAAACCTGGTCAAGTTTTAAGCTTATCCGTCAAATCCGTATGTGGGGTTTTACGCGTACGCGCTTTCTCTACGGCTTTTATATTTTGGTTCATTTTACCATACCCAAGCCGATTTACCCGATGAGCATTCTTATATTAACAACGACGGCCGTTCTTGTCGAGGGGGATCTTTTACGGCTCGCGATAGATGTTTGTTTTATGAGGAAATTTTTAATTTCAGTGGAAAATGAGATTTTATCGGCGCACGAGCTGACGATAATTGTTCTCGACGAGGGCCATCCACACTCGAGTCGTCGATCGAGCAATCCTTAGCCAGGGGTAAAGCAGACGTCCGCTTTTGTTCTCGAACTCAATTTCGTCATCTCGCTCGCGTCGGCGTCGCGTGCTCCACGTGGTTTAATCAATCCCGTGGAACGTCTAAATAATAGCGAACTGTCTCGAGATGTATACCCATTGACAATCGCCCCCTACTAAAACCAATTTCTATTCCGTCCATAAGTACGCCCTGTATTCCGTTTCTTCGTCCGTTGCGGGATAATGGAACTTCAAGCGCAGTATGGACTGTTTCGCGTATACTTTCTTTGCGCTCAACTTTGTCGTTCGCTATGCGCGCCGAGATTCGAGCGAAACGTAAAAACGAAATAGCGCAATGCGTATATACGAAGGACAAACGAATCGGTCGATAAAATAGCCTCGAGTCGAAGCGAAACAGCCATTGTAACTGATAAATTGGATTATCTCGGGAAGTGCTTAAAGCTGAACCGGTTCAAGGACTGAGCGCGTAGGTAAAATGCCAGTTTGTTGAGCCGTGATAAGCGAGCGAAGTACTCGCAGGGCCGGACGCGTCCACTCCTCATCGTGTCTTGCGTTCGAGTCTGAGTCATTAAGCACACGACCGAAATGGCCCCCGCTCGACTCGCGACTGAATCATTGCATCAGTCAGAGCGCGCAGCGAACGCGGCCAGCAGCCATTGCCTATTCGAATCGTGCCCCACCGAGAACAGTGCTACGGTGCAACATACCGTGTTTATTTCTCGGTTTATTTCTTTTCTGCAACGTGAAAAAAGGGATTATCGCGGAAGCGTAAATGCGAGTTATTAAAGCGACACTTGATCGTCGCCTACGTCGACGGATTTAACGACGGGCATTATTGTTTGAATTATGACGGCCGTCGTTTCCGCGAGATTTTAATTCGTTCCCGCTCCCTCGCCTATTTGAATGAAGTTTCCGAGTGGACGATTGTAAAAGCGAAAAGACAAAGAACGGCCGGATTCACGAAGGTTACCCGCACGGTGAATTTTTGATACCGGGTCTGCCGGTAGTTTAATGGATAGCGATAAATTTTCACCGCGTTGCGACAATATCAAAACTAACGCAGCCTTGAGCGATAACAAAAACGAGGTAATAGATGAAATAAAAAGGATTTAAACGCGACCCCTCCCTCTCTCTCTCTCTCTCTCTTATTTTGGGCGAAAACGAGGATCTGTTTTATCCGATTGCGCTCCCGAGGAGACAAAGGGGGAATCGTACAGCCGACTACTTCTTTTTATGTACAATTAACCATAGGAAAAAAATCTAAGAGTAAAGGAAAAAGAGGGAGATAGAGAGAAAGAGAGAGAGAGTGAAATATTGCGCGGCTGGAGAAGAAAGGTTACGGAGGTTTTTCGTCGAGCTATTTTTTATGCACCAGAGTGAAAAATACTCTTAAGTAGAGCGCGGGTGGAAGAAGCGAACGAATCGACGTAAGTACACGTCTCGAGTGAATATAGCCGTCCTCGTTTCGGACTATTAATTCGGTTAGATGGTTCACCTCGGGAAATTAGCGATTCCGCGTGAGGCGATGGCCACCGGAAGTCGCTTAATTTATCGACGATTTTCGGCCAGGCGGTGCAGCAGCTCGGCAACTCGCACGCGGGAGGGGGGGGGGGTGGAAATTTATCACGTGACTTCGAGAAGTCTTCATAAATACGTTACCATGGATTACCGGGGCGAAATCCCGAACGTTAATGCCGCGAACATAACCGCGCGAGCAAGCTCGCGGATATGCTGTATATGGTGTGGCTGAGTGTATATACGCGGTCGCATATATTATGGCATAAGCGAGGTGCCCGTGCTCGAGAGGCGACGGCGATGACGCGTTCCTATATATCACGTCGAATTTCGAGGAAGCGTTTTAAGCCACGGAAATCTCGGCGAGTAAACTCCCAGAGACGGCTAATTAAGACGAGATACCTTCGCGAACGGTCGAATATATGTACACCCCCTGCCAGCCTCCCACGGTCTTGCGCGTATACACACGTCGAATATAATCGTTTGATATCACTCGGGGCGCTTGAGCGACGCGTCTATGCACGTACACGGGCCATGTGTTTTTCCATATGATATACGCCTTTTAATAAAGCACCTCGTTCCGAGCGCACAGCGCATCGTAATTTTTGCCATATATGAAAAACGTGACCGGACGCGAGTGCATCTATCCCAAGGCCGGCTCGGCCTTCGTTCGCTCACGGAAGTATAAAAGCAAATAGATCATCGAGACCGGAATTGAACATGCCGCTTAATTGTGTTAATACATCTGTAATAACGAGGGCTGCTTGCCGCATCGCTTATTCATGAGTACATGCGAGTGTCACGAACGCTCGTCATCTCGCGTCTTGACGCCCTCGACGCTATTGCGCTTCGTCTACTATGTGCACTATACATGTATCGGCTGCGGGTTGTTCCGACGATGATTCGGCAATTAACTTGCGTGTAGCACCAGTCACACGTACACGCTTCCAATGGAAATTGTACATCAAAGCTGGAATATCGCGCGTCGCATTATTACGTCCCAACGTGACGAACCTGAATTATCGTCTTTCTCATATTTTTCCAATTCTCCGAATAAGATATTATTTCGATCGTCTCGTTCCCATTTCAATGTCACCCAGAAGAGGTCGACCCAGAAGCGAGCTCGTGACGCGTCGACCTATTATTTCACAGATTTTTTAATCATGTGTCGTATGCGAGTCTCGTCCGTTTTCACATACCACGTCGTTCCGAGCCGAACGAGACTCGCTATGAAACCTAGCGGTCTCGACGCCCTCTTTCATATAACGCCGTCGGGCTAATTCGCCCTGAATGCACGCGATCACGGAAATATGGGACGCAATAGTGCTACGTAGGATAAGATAACCGCGCGATATTCCATATTTATCGGACTAGATTATCGTTCGTTGCGTTATCCATTATTACCGGATTCGCGCCATCACGGTCCGAGTTTTCGCATCGCTTGCGATACTCGACAAACATTCGCGCATATTATATACTATATAAACTGCTCGAAGCTATTCGAATTAATTTCAATTAGCTCAATTCCCGTGGATATTCGATTGGACGCTTAGCGAATTCACAACTCTGTTCGTTAACGCGACATTGATCTTGAAATTAATTTATAACGAAATATTCTCTCTTTCTCTCGTTCCTTCTTCGATACGAATAATATAGAGTACGCAACGACGAGGGAAAATATTTCGAGCGTGTCGTAATTAGTAAGAATTCTGCGAGAAGTTTAGGTAACGTTCGGCCGCATTTGCAAAGGATGAGGTCAAAGGTAAACCGTTTTCGTGTAGCGGCTTACACAGAGCCATTTCTCATTAGAACGTAATGAGGCGTCATAATGCGCGAGTGGGGAAGCGCGTAAGTGCCTTCAGAGTTGTCGCGCGCAGCCGGAAAATTTCGCGAAACACGCGCTCCTTCAACCGTTTAATTTTCCACCTCGCAAATTGAGATGTTTATGCACGCGTTCTCACGCTCGCACGCTATTTTGCCAATTCCCGGGACCTCTCGAGATACTCGGTGCTTCGTCGATGAAAGGGAGAAAAAAGAAACGCGTGGATTTAATTTCCCGCTTGTATAAGTACGTCACGCGCATCTCCGTATCCGTGTTACCGACGATTGCGAACAGTGAATTCATTTGCGCGAAAGTTCTGCGCTTTAGTAAGAATTTTCCGAAAAGCGAATAATTCATTGTTCCCGGTGTAACACCGAGTTTCGTATTCTTCTGGAGATAGGGATAATTATAACTTTTGTATGCTAAACGAGCGCCTAGCGAATATTTATGTTGGTAATTTTGGGCGGTAACGCCACAATTAATTGGGCCGAACGGGAACGCGCATAAGATTCTTCTTTCGCGTCCGCAATGATAACATAGCTCGGTAAGTATGTGCAGCCACGCTTTATTGCTAGACTCCTCTCGTTTATCTCACCCGTCGAATAACAACTTCCGTGGCGATATTTTTCGTTATTTTTTCAAGCCCGGAGCCCAAACGATGGATTTCATTTTCTGGCCCTGTTGTGCCCAATCATTTTGGGCTTACGAGAAGCGCAAATATCGGGCAGCGCGAGAGAGTCTCGCACGTAGAATAAACACACACAAACACATAGACGTGTGAGATGAGAACGTGGACTATAGTCGTAAGGAAGTCATTTCGCTCGCGCACACGTCTCAAGATCCGTTTTGGAATCTAATATCAGCGCGTCCTCCCAAATTACGCGAACCGCAAAAATTTTCTCTCTCTCTCTCTCTCTCTCTCTCTGTCTCTCTCTCTGTCTCTCTCTCTGTCTCTTTTTTTCCTGTAAAATCTCACCTCTTTTCAACGAATTACTCGTCTTGTACAGCCCAACTACTGTCGATCTTGCCATAACGCGCCCAGTCGGTTTTCCAATCGCAATTTACCGCGACGAGTACGAAAGAGAAATAAAAATACGGGAAAAAACCCAAACGGAGAGGTATGGTCTATTTGTCCAGAATCGATCGAAATCGGCGAAATTCGTCGAGCCGCTTTTAACGAATTTTCTGGGAGAAGTCGAATCTACCGTTGAAAAAAACTTTTAGCGCTTGTATAACTGAGTCAAAGTTTTCGGTATAGGTCAATTCAAACGATGCAAAAATAATTATGAATATTCTTGCTGTGTGTAACGAAATAATATTTTGTCGAACGAACTCCCCATTTGAAATTAAAAGACGGATACCGGAATCGATAAATTCGTTTAAATTCATGAGAGCAAACAAACGAATTGCAGAATCGACTGTGGGCTTGCGAGACCGTCTAGCGGGAGACCGGTTCGACTTTCAGTCGCCACACGTATTCCGATATTATGCACGTTGTGTACACACATACAGAGCGCGGTTATACCTAGCTCGCGAGCATTAAAGCTCCGCTAAACCAATCGCAAGGCGTCCGATACAGACACATCCTCGCACACTCGCACGACGAATTTACGTTTTGACATTCAATTCCCACGTAAATCACAGAATTATTGATTGCACCTATATAACCAACGCTCTGTTGTTTGTTCGAAGCGCCGATCCGGAATATTTTTACGGTGAGTTTTCTTTTTCGGTGTTGTTAACCGACACGCCGTTATCAGCGAGGTCTCCTGCATGCACTCGTAAATAATAGTAGACTCACGCGACTATAATCCATCCTCTTGTCGAATAGAAGCCGCGAGCACCGCCGTCGAGAGCTCGCGAGAGACTCCTCCTTCCTGTGCGCGGCGGCTCTCCTTCCCCGTCTTCTTCCTCTCGTCGCTGCACACGTGCACGGGAATCGCGTTCTACCTGTCGCGCGGTCTATCTCGTTAAAAAATTACTGGCCCGTGAAACGATCCGCGTCGCCACCCGGTTCCATATCCGCGCGGAAGCGCAGGGTCGGGAGAAAGGGGGTTAAGAATCTCGTCACCTCGGCATTCGCGTCTCAGTGCACACACCACACCCCCTCTCTCTCTCTCTCTCTCTCTCTCTCCCTCCCTCTTTCCCTCTTACCCCTCTTTTCGTCTCTCTTCTTTTCTTTCGCTTTATACTCACATTCGCACTCACGGACGAATTGTAAAATCTTGTAGTTTATTCACGTAGACTCGTCTCGTTAAATCTGACTGCGAACCGCGAACGAGCGGAATCGCTTTTACAGTGTATTATAACGCGCATTGTCGTGCACCAACGATTTTCACGATAATCGTTACCGTGTCTTCGATTATCCGATAAGCGAGTTCGTGAGATTATCACCGAAAAAATGCAGTTTTTAATGAAAGCAGTAGGTCGCACTTTTTTACAACGGCAGGATTAGAAAATTAATCTCATTTAATAAAAGTGGTAAATAATTTTCGTAATTTTAGCTGTCGATAAAAATATGTAAACTCGTAGCTAGTATATAAGACATTGCAATGAGAAGGTCTCAACGAAACGGAGAAACGAGAGAAAATGGTGCGGATGGTCGAAGCTCGCGATCCAACGAGAACGACGCGAAATAAGGTCCAGCTGAATGTAGCTGCGCGCGTATACTGAAGGAACTCGTGGCGCGAGGGCGCCGGCTCAACCCCACCAACCCTCCGTAGTGTGCGAGCTGCCAGTACTCTCGACAACGCGCATTCTCTTATCGGGGACTGCTCGTGTGGTAAAATTTCCCGCGTGAAATTTTCTCCCGCCTCTCTCTCTCTCCCTCTCTGTTTCTTTCTCGTGCTACCTTCTTATTTCGTTCTAAGAGATGAATCGATCTTGATGAAAGAGAAGAGGAGCCGATAGTTGGTACAAAAATATCTGCAGATAAGACGCGGGTGATTTTTTGACATTCTTTGATTTATGATTCACTCTCACCTAAATGTGTTGAAGCCGTACGAGTAGATTCAAATAGAAAATTTTTTCCGGAAATATTTTCAGGTATCGGTAGAACGAAAAAAATTTTTCGGGCGATCAATATGACATTTAAAACTGGAATTGAAACATGTTGGAATGATAGATGGAATTCGGTTTATTCGTATTCCTGTTAATTCTCTCGAATAGAACATCGAAACATTATTTCTACTAAAAGAAAAAAGCATTATAAATAAATGATGATTCAATTGACATCAATTTTGTGTAAAAATATGCAACATGGACAGACGAAAAATGATTTAAAAACTAAAGGGAAGATTTCTGGTCAAAACGAAGATTAGAAGGATATACATAGCCGAGTCTCTGCGCATCGGAACTGCAGATTTTACACATTCCAGCTCAATTGCACGACCGCCCTTTGCAGTTGGTCCACGTTTTCTATTGTCTACCTTTCGAGAATTCTTAATAGCTCATTCCTTTCCCTTTTTCCTTTCCCTGTATACTTGAACTTTGCGCACAAAGTCATTGGATTTACAGTTCTTCGTATAATAACGTGAAAACGTCCGAGCGGAATGAGAGAAAAAACACTACCTCGCTGAAGCACCTACTTGCGTCGCTTTGGAAAAACAATTCTGGTCGTGGTGGAGCATTATGAAAAAATTCTCTCGTTAAAATTTTTCGCAAACTCACACATTCCCACCGACTAAAATTGCTCCAATAAAAATTAATTACCGATAAAAATTTGAAAGAATAGCGAAGAGGTACCTTCATTGAAGTCCAATATTTTTAAAAAGAATATTCATATATTTCGATACAGCTATTATTTTATGAATTAAATATCCGAAATTTCTGGCGAGAGTCGCATTGTATAATTCTCCGTTCGCGATCGTAATTTTTCGAGTTTTTGTTATGGTAATAATTCTGGAAATAAACTATTGTTCCGTATATGAAGGCATTTTCCAGATAACGACGGGGTTATGATATAATTTCCTGTTTATAAAAAAAGTAGACGATGATATTCTAGATGATACTGTGCAGAGATGAAGATTTCGTACCTTCCTGCTTTTTATATCTTTTTATTTCCGTTATCCACGTTATTCCTCAGGAATTCGCTAGCATGTCTTTGCCGATAAATGTAACGAGCTTCTTATTGCTACCGAGTCACTTAACGAGGATCAGAAGTCGCTCCGTCTTGTCTGGTTTTATTACATCATCGGCCGTGAGTGGGGCGAATACTCGTCACGAAGTATCTATATCTATTTAAGAGACTACATTTATCGAAGAGCGTATTGAATAAAACACAATCGCCTTGTTCGGGTTCATTATTTTATTTTATGGCCCTTGGATTTTCATTGTTCGGTGATTTGGATTCGTTTGTTTTCCGCGAACAAATTGTATACGGTATCTTTGTCGTTCGTATCGAGTAACACGTTTCACCTGTACTGGCTAGGTTTTTCAGCAAGACCGATTCGTTTCCGTCAAAGTTGAGAAAGAAACGACGATCTTTCGACTGACATCGTACCCAAGTTAAATTACTCTGGGGATTTGCCATTGGTACATGTCATTCGCTACGGGGATGAAACTTTCGAATGCAAGCCAATGTGATTCACGAAACGTGTCTGGCTTGGTATTATTCGTGTGATAATTTTGGACAGTGGGACCCGAAATCGCGATTCTGCATGCACGAAGTTGGAAATTTTGACGCAACCCCAGCAGTGCAAATCGAGTGTAATTGCTATTCGAAAGAGAGAGAGAGAGAGAGAGAGAGAGAGAGAGAGAGGAAGACGAAGAGAAAGAGAAAGAAAAAAAGAGAGGTGGAGAGAGAATGAAATCTCACTCGTTAGTAAAAATCGAAAGACAAACTGCGGCGTACGTGTGCGAAACTCGCCCCTGTCCCAGGCTGTATCGTTAACTCGGCGACTTACGGCGCCGCGTGGAACTTTTGGATTTGCCCATCGCGCCTCACGGAGTTTCCTAACTCGAACGGTACATCGTCGCATTCTCGCCGAACTTGAATGGAAATGGCGAGAAAAGGGGGATATGGGCTAGAAGAGGGCGTGGGGCAAGTTCTCGCGCGCATTCTAAATGCGACGCGGAGCACCGCTTGCGAGCGCAAAGTTGTATTACCCAAGCAGATTTTCGCCAACTTCGAACCAACCGAATCCATCCGACGAGTGAATCGGGTCTTCCTCACCCGCCAGCCGAACTTCCCCTCCCGGTGTAGCTCCGGTTTCATTGTCGAATCTTTATACGCGCCCGACCTTCCGCGTATGGTCATTCGCGATATTTTTTTAATTCGTTCCCTTTTTCGGAAAACGTAGAACACGCGCACCGGTCCATCGACTACCTACGTATATCTTTATTTCGCGCTTCGTGTGTGTGCGCCCCGTAGATGAATATTTTATGCGAACTGAGCGCTCGCACTCGCTCGGAGTTACGATTTATCGGCACCATAATTCGCTAGGAAACATGACCGTAAAAAGCTCGTACCCGTTGTGTGAAATTTTGACGCATGCGACGTTTTACCAAAAATTTTATGGATAGATTGAAATTTTTTTCTTCGCACGGGTACTGTTTGATAATAAAAAAAAATTTCAATCTCATACTCGCGTAAGACGAAGCGATAGGATCATCGTAAAGTTCTATTTTGCAGAATGTATTTGAAATAGAGAACAAAAGCGCTTTTTAAATTTTTCGAAAATGTATTTTTTTGTCATTTTCATAATTTTCGAGTAATAAATGTAATAGGATTGTGCAATTTTTCCAATTTCCATCTAAATCTGGAACAAATTATCGCAGGGAAAAATAAATCTTCTCTGTCCGCAAAATGTTTTCGGATTCACTCGAAAACCGTTTTCGCAAATATATAGGAAGAGCTCGAGAGGTAGAAACGGGCGAGAGAGTCACGAGCTCGCTCTTGGCAATACATCTTCGTGCTTGTCTTCCCTTGAAAATCTGGGTACGGCTGTACGTGGTTACAATGTAGCCGTGAATGGGATCGCGGGATAGCAAGCGACTGCATATTTTCATCAAATTGCGAATACCATCGGGTACATTGTAGGATATTAGCCTCATTTGATTAATCCGACTGCGTGTGTAATTTATTTCCAATGGGCTGATGCGTTAATGGCCCTCGCATATGCAATAGGTATGTCAAGCGGCTCTGACAGGCCTTCATTGTCGAATGTAATTAATCTTTCCGGTAAGAACGACGTAACGTGACTGATTTACTTTCGTACTCGATCGAATATATATTTTTCCCTATTGCGCGATATTCGATTTCCGAAATTCAGGAAAAAAAAAGTAACCCGTCTGTTTTTTGGGACGTAAATTGGAATGCCAGAAAAAGTGACCTACGTTCTCCTACCGAAACCAATCGCGAAAGTTTGATAATGTAAATGACGTCGATAGAGTATAGTTTGAGAACGTGGCAGCAAACTATAATTTTGACCGACAACAAATTTGGCCATCAGAGTTGAATCTATTCGACAAGTTGACCACAAACGAGATAACTCGATCTACATTTCATATCAAATAGTATTCGATGACCTAAATAAACGCTATCCGATAGGTGATGTACAATATAATTTTGCAATGTTGTCGTTAATCCTTCGCGTTAATAGGTAGATATCCACGCTTGAGTACGTTTACGATCTAGATAATAACAGCTATCGTGTTCACGATAATTGATACCATTCCCGTAGGAAACATCTAATGACAGACGCGCTTTTTAATAGTCAACCGCATCGATAAATTAGCCTTTTACGCATTTTTAATTGCAAATTTCCTTATTATGAAGAGTACAATTGAACGATAATGACGATTATATGTGAAAAATAAATGTTTACCGAACGATTTTAAAGACCGCTATTACGCGGTAATCGTAGCGGGCAATTAGGAGCGGTCGACGGAGCGGAATTCGAGAAAGAGTGGATACTCGAAAGGTGTGTACAGTCTACGACGCCGATAAGAATCGAAATCCCTACTCGAGTAGACTGGCGTTGCAATCGATATGGCACGGAAAGGTAAATTATCATGGTGGGGCGAATTATGTTTATTTCATCTACAGATCTCTTACAGCGACCAGTCGTTATGCTGTTCCTTGCGCATGCGAGTCTCTCTTTCAGTGAATAATATTGTAAATATGTTTTTCGTTTCCGAGTACTTAAAGTGAGTGTGATATAGTATACTCTACGTATTGCAGGAAAATACTTTTAATTGGCTAAGTACTGTCAGTTCTGAAGCTTGGATTGTAAATTTTAATTTATGAAATTAAAAGTGTAGAAAGACCGTAGAAAAGTGTTTCAACAGTTACTAATTAAATTTTTTCTCAGTTTTTTTTTTAAACGAATTGGCATCACTATTTGGTTAGCAGTTACAGGGATATAAAGCTCCGAGAGAAATTTCACCGACGTTTTCCAGTTGTGTCATTCTGAAGGTCTACTCTCAATGTAATCTTTTGAAATGTTACACCTTTGAAAAGTAAACGCATTGGAGCGTGACAACTTCTACGTCGCGTTAAACGTAGAGGAACGTCACGTGCACGGGTATAGCTCGTTCTCAAAGAAGAATTTCATTCATTTCCAATTTCTCGAGTCACTCTTACTTAATTTAAAAAGGCATAAATATTTATTTTGCGTTATTGAACAACCTCTTTTGTGATTGTCCTGAGATATGATGGAACTGAGTAATTAAAATCTACAGGTAGCTACTTTCTTTGTGGTCCATTCACAAATGTACAAGTGTTATTCTTTTCGGAGCTCAGGCTTTGCTTAATCTTTTAAGTATGCAGAACCGGTCTTAGACAGCGAATTTTTTCTCATCGGATTCGTTTTAGCTACGGCAAGATATTAACTTACTCTTTAATTTAATATCGAAGAATAATTTAAAATTCAATTTGAAATTGGAATTTCACACCTGATACAAAATTATACGATTTATAATTACTCTTCGGAAATATCTCATTAACGATCGAAGGATACATGACTATGTTAACTAACGATTATTTTTTATACAAGATCAGATCGAGAGAGACAATAGCTTTTTGTTGGGGAATATTATTTATTAATTTTAGAAAAAATTATTGATAAAAAACTAGAATTGTTACACAATAGCGATTAACTAACATTGATTCATTTTCCATTCTCGCACTTATTTTCAGTCAGTACATTCATTCATGAGAAGGTTCGCCTATTCGCCTCTTTTCGTCCCATCTGCAAGTCATATACGGCTTTCCCAATTCTTTGAAATCTAGTTATGCAAATAAACGTCATCTCAACACGTAGCATCTCGGAATCTTGTGAATGCATTTTTAAGGAAAAAAGATAGTTTTATGGTATTACTTCTCTATTTTATATCGTATAACAGAAGGTAGAGATTTCTCACACGATAGTTTTATCGCATTATACAACATTTTCACACGAAAATAAAAGTTTTTCCATTCGAAATTAATTTAAAACAACGGCCACACAATCTCGGAACGAGATCCCGATAACGTGAAAATTTGATATTTCCTGTGGATTTGCGTTTTCCAAGTGATCGGGCGTAAATTATGGGCGAGTGGAGAGTGAATTTACGTTGGTCCCCAATTACGTATTCGATGTAACTACTAAAAGCTTATTCGTGTTGTCCAAAATGAGATTAAATGAGGTTGTACCACCGCTAGCATTGCGAAACTTTCCGAGAAGGGAAAAAGGTATATCCTTTTTTTTGTTTCGTCGAATTGTCAATGAAAAGCGCGTATTCGCCGGCCACGATCGACGCGTAAATGTGAATGTTGTTCGGCCGCTCTAATAGGCATACGAGCGCGCACGTTGCACCGTGCTGAAATCGACACGCGAGAAAGGAATATGGTTAAGCGCGAGTGATCAAGGACGAATCGCGTGTCGGGATCCGATATCTAATCGTCCGATTCCGCGTCGTTTCGCGCTAGACCAACTCGCAACAGTACGCCTTTAGTCAATCCATTTAATAATTAACGGACCGCGGTGACGATTTCAAGTGGCGAGGATGAAATTTGTAATTTAAATGCATCCGCGGGTTGTATCCGGATACTTTAAGTACATATCGCACAGGTATAACATATTGGATAATGACTAATCCCATATTCGTGTCCCGTCACGACGACTCGCCGCAAACGTATTCTCTCGTCCCAACACAACTGAATTATTCAGCCGATCGTGTAAAATCTTTTTTCGCATATTTCTTCGCCTTGGAATCGGCGTATCCCTGCCTCGCTATCATGAATAAACAAAACATTTCCGCAACATATTCCCATTTTGATATACGATTGTAGGACTCGTTATTATAATTGTTACGAAACTGGATACCGCTTAGAAATGATTTACAGATAATTCCGTGCGAGATATTCCTGGAACAATGTTCTCGTCTCCCGCGCTTTCCGTACCTTCCGTGCTATACGTACAATATTTACGCGGAGCCAATCGCGGAACGCGCGAGCGTCGCGATATCGGTTTGCCGTCGTTCTAATTCGCGTTGCGGTAAAACGTTGTTGTAAATAGAACGTGTAATTCCCCAATACCACGAGTGCAAATTTGACAAGGCGAATATTTATCCGACTGTGGAATAATGTGCGTCGGAACTACCGTTCTCGAAATAGCATCGCTCTTGGGCCACTGTGCAAATTGTTGATCGGCCAATTTACCGACATCAAAGAGCAAACGCGATCGGCCGGTGTGCGAGGGGCTCGATGACACGCGTACGGTTGTTTCGATATGCCCGCAATCGAGCCCGGTGCCTCGAGATTTTACCCTAAACTGTTTTCGTGCCCTGATAATTTACACAGGATTTGCCTTTGTTTCAGATCCTCGCTCACGTTCAACTCCGGCAAATCGGATCGATAGATTCGTCGCGTTTCGACAATCGCGTCATACAATCGATCGAATATAACACGTACAAATGTGACAAAACGACTGGCACAATAGCGCGCGAAATTACGCATTCGCGTTTGGACGAACGACGTGCCAGCCAGTGGGAATTCGCATCGCATAAATCAGTTTCGGTTTCCAATTATCGACTTTAATTATGGTCACCGACAAGTCTAATAACGGTGCGCCGCAGTTCATTGCCGTGAATGCCGATCAGGCCGGCGGATTCGAGCCATCCGAAAGATGGCGCATTATAAAAAATATTCTGGTAATAGGATGCGCCTTTATGGTGCACTTTACTGCTTTTATGGGAGCGGCGAACTTGCAGAGCTCGATAAACGCGGACCAATCGCTTGGCACGTTCACCCTCGCTTCTATTTACGGAAGCCTCATATTCAGCAACATTTTCCTGCCCACGCTCGTGATAAGGCAAGTATACACTGAAAACAGCTTTTTTTTTCTTTTCGTATTTTCATTAAATTCGATTCGTTCCCTCGATTGTGGTAAAAAAGTTAACCGATCATGTTCGATACGCGTGTATCGGCGCACAGGGAAAATACTCTTAGCGAATAAACGAGGGAACGAAGAACACACATTGGTGGTTTTACGAGCTGTAAATGTTACCCTCCCGGGCTCTTTTCAGCTGGCTCGGTTGCAAGTGGACGATCGCTGTAGCGATATTATCGTACGTGCCGTTCATAGCGGCGCAGTTTTATCCGAGATTTTACACTCTCATACCTGCCGGCGTCATCGTAGGACTTGGCGCCGGTCCGTTGTGGTGCGCGAAATGTACATACCTTAGCGTGGCGGCCGATGCTTACGCAACGATATCGAACATACGGACCGACGTCCTGGTGACGCGTTTCTTCGGCATCTTCTTCATGTTCTACCAGGCGGCGCAGGTGTGGGGCAATCTCATATCGTCGGCTGGTGAGCTCGATCTTCTTTATTTCTCCATAAAATACTCCCTCTCTCGCGCGCTTGCTTATTCAACCGCGCCGATACGCGTCACTTGCTTCGTAACGTAAAAACAACATTGCGGGAACGCAGAGTCGGAAATCAGAGCGCAATACGTGCTATTTATTAACGCAGAAGGTTTAGGAGATAATTACAGCTTTTTAGACGATTTCAAATATAAATATCAGTTTTAATTGGCATTGGTACGTGCGCCCCAGTGGGATGCGTAAAAGCGTGTTCGTGTTTGCGCTTGTGCTTCGATAAAAACGAACAGTTTGTCCGCGCGTCCGCGCTACGAAAGTACGCACAAGAGCGAAAGAGCTCTCAGCACGGCTTTTAAACTCGAAGCGAGCGAGCGATCGCTCTCGTCCGAGTTTCGGTATCTCGATGAGGTAAATTTTGCGGTACGATTACGCTTCTCGGCCGTTGGAAATTCAGTCTTCTCGATGACGCATTGATAAAACGCATTGCAGTAATATCTTATTGTGAGGCATTGAGTGCTTTATTGCAAAACGTAGGAAATTTAGAATCTCCGCGATATAATATTGAGGATATTTCGGTATTATACATGGCTCTCTCATTGCAGTGCTCTCGTACGGAAATGAAGTTGTATCGTCCAATTCGAGTTTGAATAGCACCGTGGTGGCGGAAGTATGCGGCGCCAGATTCTGCGGCCAAGGAGCCGACGGCGACGGCGAGAATCCGAATTTGAGCCATCCGCCGGAGGAGAGGATACAACTTATATCGGGAATATACGCTGGCTGTATGGTGGCCGCCTGTCTCATCGTCGCGTTCGCCGTCGATTCCCTATCAAGGTAATTTACGATCGGCCATATCCACTCGACGTATCGCGCAACTCGCAACCGTAAAAATTGCCCCCAGTGTCCCGTGCGCTCTCTCTCTCTCTCTCTCTCTCTCTCTCTCTCTGGCCACTGCATCTCCAGAAAAATCCCCGTCGAAAGTTACGATCTTTTTGCCAACGTATTTCATTCGATTCGATATTTTTCCCCTCTTGCCGCATACGTCTCTCAATTACGGTTTAAAGAGAGCGATAACGTTTTATTAAAAAATTTTTCGTTTTGACAAAACAAAAAATCTGGAAGAGATTGCACGATTCGAGGAAAAAAATACCAATTAGTCTCCTATTGTTTCTCATTTTATTTTTGCGCATACCGTCGGCGTTATTGAAATACCAACCGGTTCGATTTGCCGCGGACTGGAGCTCAAACGTTTCGACAAATTTTACGCGCCAAGTTTTGGACGGTCGACAAAAATTACCTCGGTAGTGCAAGTACACTAAACGTTATACGACTGATGCTCGTTCGAACGAGAGCTCCACTCGTAAAAAATTAACGAAGAATTACGGTAATAAACGTGTTATACGTAAAGTGGAGAGCCGGAATGGCTTTAGCCCGTCATAAATAATTTTACTAACTTGAATTTGCAAGGCGTGTCTCGAAAAAAGAAAAAGAACTCGATGTATAAATATATAACGGTTAATTTCTCCCTCGATTTTTACCCGACGCGCAATAAGAAGATTTATCCGGGTGGCTCATTCATTTCGACGCGACGGTAAGAGCGTTGGATCGTTGCTTCGAGCAGCGACTCTATCAAGATGACTTACGACTGCCGGTTTAAAGTTTCCGCTCGAGTTTTTAGTCAGCGGGAGCAACGTTTGCTGTGCACATCAGTATACATCAACGTGAAACGCGCGCTATGCGGCTGATACGGACTAACTAAGATAAAGATGCTCCGTCCTCGCTGGTAACGTTCGGGCTGCGTTACCTGCTGCACAAATTCAAATGTACCGGACGTAATAATAGAGCTAACTTTATTCCAAGTTGCGCGGAGGATTTCAAACTTTGATACTTGGCGCTTTCGTCATTTTGCAAGCCAATTCGCAAAAACAATTATATTTTAATTTTCGTAGCTCGGCTCTGATAAATTGTACGAGCTTTATCGAATTTCATTACTCAGCTTTTACTGGTCGAATATTAAGTAAACTTGGGAAGATATAATAACTACATTATGACGTCTTTAATAGGTACGACCGTGGCAGAAAAGGTTCCGCCGCTGGTTTGTCGGGATTAAAATTACTAGCCGTTACACTTCAGCTACTGAAGGAGAAAAGCCAGCTGCTAGTTCTGCCTATAATTATTTTCATTGGCGCCGAGCAGGCCTTCTTATTCGCGGACTTTACCGCTGTAAGTTATGCTACAAAGTATACCTACATATAATCATTTTTAATTATGAATCATATTTTAAAAAATTTTTATTTTTTTAATTCAAAGGCGTACGTCTCTTGCGCTTGGGGTATAAGCAATATTGGATATGTGATGATATGTTTTGGCGTAGCGAACGCAATCGCGGCTCCTCTAACAGGCTCAATTGTTAAACTGACCGGCAGAATTCCGGTGCTGACATTTGCATTTTGTTTGCACGTCGCACTTTTCATTTTCTTACTCCGCTGGAAACCGACGCCAGATCAGGGTTCGATATTTTTTGTCATATCCGCACTCTATGGTGTCTGCGATGCGGTCTGGCTGGTGCAAGTTAATGGTAAGATAATTTTTATTACCATTTATTGGAATGACAATTTCCTGTCGGGATGATTCACGTTATCTACGATCGCAATTGTAATTTGTAACATCCATATAAATACGCATTCGCGATGTGTTATTGTTAATTGGTAACGTTACCTATTACCGATAATATTGCTGGTAAAACAGTTTTTGGTAATCCATGGGTATTCTACCATCAGTGAGTATAACCTGCGTATAACGTGTTCGATCAATACAGAGATATATTGCATCGATAATGCAGAACGTGATAATTTCAACATCTTATTGATTTAATAATTTCGATTTTTCAGCTCTAAGTGGAATTTTGTTCCCTGGAAGAGAAGAAGCCGCTTTTGCGAATTTCCGACTGTGGGAATCAACTGGATCTGTAATAACTTATGCATTAAGTCCTTACATGTGTACATATTTGAAATTATATTTCCTGGTTGGTATTCTATGCATTGGCATGATCGGATATGGAGTTATCGAGTGGACGGGAAGCGCTTCTCGACACGTTCCAGAAGAGAAAACCGACTTTGAATTAGTTGCGACATCCGAAGTAACTCGATAAAAGCTTGAAATTACAACTACCAATACGAGATGATAAATTTTTCCAGAAATGTACAGCTAATGTATATTTACTTGTTTGATAAAAAAATAAAATTTTCGATAATTAATTTTTGGCTATTCTTAAATTTTTCGAACTCATAAAAAAGAAATTAGATCAATTTATGGGATATGCAAGATACGATTTGTTGTGATTTGTACCACAATATATGTTTTTTATTTTATTCTTGTGGACACCTACTAGATTTTACACAGGTATTCGCTTAATGGCTAAGTTCATTTCCTCGATTTGAATACGTACTTTAATATTACATCGTGTGCCTAGGTGCTAACATTCAAGCTAAAGCTACTGCTGCTTAATTTAATTGTATACTTGTGTGCTTAATTGTCAAGTGTGTGCTTACAGTGCTCGCGAGGTCGATCGATTCCTGATCTCGAAAGACAAACTTAATAGTCAAGATGGACAATCTTTAATGATAAGTTAAAAAATCAATAGGGGCGTTCGTGTACCTTCGAAGAGCTACTCGCGTAGTTACTGTTTAAATATATATTTCGATATAGTATAGTAGTTTGTCCCCTAAAAGTCTTTTTCTCGTTTCATTGATAGGAAAGCAACTGACCCCGCCTCTTGTATGTATGCGTCGTAAAATTGCTGATTGTATTTGTGATTACTAGCTTAACTTGCATTTCGTATTTACAATTCAAGTTTTGCTGTTCAATTATATATTTTATAAAACGTAGTAGGAACTTTGGTTTCGCTGGGCAATGTTTCAAGAGCAGTTTCCTCTTGTTAATTCGAAAGTTTTGTTAGAAATGGTTTAGTTTTGTTGTCGACTGTTAAATTTATGATTAAGGCATTCGACCATGACTGAAAGTTGTATTTTTTGCATAGCTCGGTTAATTCGGATGGAAACTGCTACAAAACATTCGCCCGTGGATCTATCTTCCTTAGAGATATGACACTCACGAATACAATTCACATGTTTTTTAATACTCATGTTTTATATTTTCGTAATGACCTATCAAATATCGATTTCACGAAGAAAATACACATGATTTCTAAATCTTTCCTCTTCTTAATTATCCATTATTCCGCTCACCCAACTGCTTTTGTATAACAAAATTTAATAACCGGAATATCTCTGTACAAACATTTTTTTATCAAAAAGGACAACATACAACCCTCCCCACGATCAAAATTTTGAATTTTGAATTTTTATTTCGCAGCATATCATTTTTTCTCTCGTATAATACATTTTTTTAGGAACAGATCACTTTGCTCGTCACCACTTAAAAGTAAAGTCTTAAAATACTTTTTTTTATTTTTAGAAGTTTATCTTTAACCATGTAAATTTTCTTTGCATGAATCAAGCTATTTCATAGCTATGATATTAAAAGTTATTTTAATATTACAATGCCTATATTTCTTAATATGTACAGACTATTCTTGTTGCTCCTAACTACACTTCATTTAGAGATTTCATAATAATATTGTAGTAAATAGTCCATTATAACAGGAATGAAGTACATTTTATGCACAATCTCATATAATATAGTCACTTTAATAGATTAGGAAAGTCGTAATATTAAAAGTTTATTTAAATACTGCTCGTACAATAAAACAATAGTATGAATCAATACGCAAATATAAACTTAAATTTAGTTAAAATGAAATAGAAAGTTTGTATCAATAAAAATTCTATCTTAAGCATTTCACAATATAATAAAAACTACTCGATCCATTATGGTTGAATGAATGAGTGTTGTGAGTATAATGCGGCATACCATTAATCAAGAATCCTAATATATGTTCATGCTCTGTAAGTACTTTCCACATGTTTAACTAAAATGATGAAATCAGTAGAGAAATAAGCTGTCCAAAACCTTTAATTAGAACGTAATTATTCGATTATCGTTGATTGCAATAAAATTTTGCCGCGTCGGATTTTTTCTTCTTTTGAAAATAATCATATCGGTTTTAGTGAAAGAATAATCAATTTTTTATGCACGTATACTTTGTTTATGGCAGGAGATCGCGAACTATCTACGAGACATTCGAATCCGTTAGTCCTCAATATCCTTTTATTTCACTTTTTTTATTTTATTTATTATTTTTTTTTTTTTTACGGATTAAATACAGATCTGGGATATGGCGTGAATTTCTACCGCCTGTAATATACTTTCAAAGACGTTATTATTGCATCATTTACTTGCTAAAGACTTTATCTTTGTTTTAATTGTCGTATAATTATATACGTTTGTCTAAATCGTTGACGGGACTACGGCCTTTTGGCTAGTCTCTCGATTCTGGACGCATTTTGGTACGTTCGCAATGCTTCTATCTGCAACAGCAAATCATGAAACTGTCAGCGTCACGTTATAATGTTTACGCCGGAACGTGAAAATATTCTACAAAGAATTATTATTTTAAGAGACTGTGTTGTGGATATAAGACAAAGTAGGGGTATGATAGATCATCGATCGACTGATTTCATTTTTATACGCATCATACTATTCGTTTTGTTTATTGATTTCATAGTTTTACGATAAAATTGTAATGTTTGCGAGTCATAATATATATTTTTTTAACACTTTAAATAACGAAGCGTGTATCGTCAGTCAGCCACGCTGGAAAACTCGTTACCAGCAATAGGTAACAGACATCAAGTACGTTTTAATTTAATTACCAGAAATGATCGGAAATTATCTAAATTCGGAAATCCGTGGTTTTCTGTACGGTACAATTTTTTATAATATTTTTCGTCTGTTTCGATAAGGGTAATTCATAATTTAAATTTTTAGAAATTATATCGAAGTTAATTATAAAATCGAGTCGGTAACCGACAAATTGTCAAAAATTTGTGGATAACGAAAGTCACTTATAAAGAGATTTCCCTTCTAATATCACGTAGAGTTACATACATTCTTATTTTAAATTTCTTATTTACAAATAGGTAAGTCTCTCGTATACACCTTCGATCACAATGTTCAGCAGGCACGAACGTCAGCACGTTCGTTCGCGAATTCAATTAAAGCATTTTTTGACGTTGTGCGAGTATTTCAGGCGTATTCCTTGGTCGTACATTAACTTTGCCGTTCTAGTAATGCAGTTTGCGTCATCGTTAAATTGGAACTCTTTTGGTACGTTGAATTCCAACGAATGCACGAAATTCATCGATCCCCACAAGCGATTCAGTATGTCTGATGAGATTTGCCGAATCATTGATCAAAAATGAATCGAGTTAGCGTGGATTCGAAAAACGAATCTCACTTTATCGGACGATCAGCCATACTGATTACGACGTCTCGTTGATCGACGCATTACCGTGATTCTTTTAAACAGCATTATATATGCTCTATACGACACCTTTCGACATCATCCTCACGGTATTCTTCAACGCCTGTCTCTTGTTGCAGAACCAGATTCTTATCACTTCGCGATCGTAACCCAGTCGTTGCGCAAGCGCTGTTATGTCATTACCTACGAAAATAATGAGGTTTTTACGTTACTTTTCTATTCTAGGGTATAATTTGTGTGTATACAATTAATATAAAAAAAAAAAAGTCTTACCGTTAGGATGGGTGTTGACTTCGAAGTGGGCGTTTAGTAGCTCCAGGGCCTGCGGAGTGAACGAAGTTCGTCGTTTTCGCTTCTTACTTGGTTCGACGCCGATAAAGTCTGTCAGATGATTTACGCCGCTCTTGTACCTGTAATCACGCGCACTACTCTCGCTCAAATTCTGAATGGCACGTCACATGTGTTATATAAATATTATTAGCTTTTTCGCGTTTCGGGAGAGGGAATTAAATAATATACGGTAAGAGAGTGAGTCGAAATGAAAGGGAGATTAAATTTTTATATGGGGAATTGAATACGAAAGAGCAAGGAGTCTAGACAATTTCGGCTGATGGAAATATCGGAAAACGTATATGGACTGGCGTAAAGAGCGAGGAAGGAAATTTATGTTTTTTAATTTAACCCCGAATGACCAACTGTCGGGAGCGGACGAGGCGAAAAAAGGGTATACCGCGTACCGTGCTATTAGCATTATGTCGCGATATTTCGTCGAATTCGGGAAAACAATATGCTAATGGGTAAGCCCGGGTGGCGTTCGCGCGCGAAGAACCATGTCGCGTATGCGTCGACGACGAAATGAGGGTTTGCGGAATGCTAACTACGCAGTGTACGATGACTCGAGTTATATACGAACACCCGCATACGTAATATATTGCACGACGGCACGGTGCATTGTTGACGTGTACCGCGCTCAAGACTCAAACTACGAAAAAAAAGTGGAAAATATCAAAATTATGACGTTCGAAAGAACGTAAATTGAAAGAGGTGGGATAATCGGCAAACGGAGGCCGAGGAATTCGCAAAAGAAAATAATCGTATGTATCGGAGTATATAAAGGGGACGACGGTGTCGCGCAATCGCGGATCCGAATGCGTGTACGTGTGTATAGATGTAGAGTGAGTGGAGTATGAGAAGGGTGGCGAAGTCGAGGAAGGGATTGGGAGAACGAGAGAGAAAGGAAAGGAAGGACAGAAATCGCGGATAAGAGTCGTAGGAGCGAGAGAGACGCGCGCGGGTAGACGAGGTACATCAGAAACCTGATTTTAATTAGTCCACAGTTTAATTACTCGGCAGATAAATCGTGCACGTGCACCGCATAAACTAGCCGCTTTCATTTTTCCCGGACGCGCGCGGGCGGGCACGGTCGCACTTAGTTTCTACGCCGTGAGAATGCCGGATGGGAAGTCTCCGTTGCCCATCGTGTAAAAGGAATAATCGTTTTCGCGCCTCTGGCTGATCTTGATTAAATCTCGCGAGGGGGTTATGGGAGGGGGATTATTCCTTTTGCAGCAAATGAATTCTTATTTGTTTTATCTCCTCCTTTACGCGCAATATTGTTCCTCGCTTATTAGTAGGCTAATATAACTCGAAAGGAGTCCGCGCAATTTTTGATTTCGTCTACCAGTCGCGATCGCGCGTTCGACTAACGGTTTTCGCTCGTACCGTTCGACATCAAATCCTTCTTCGTGTATTCGCCAGACGCGTATATATCGACGATTAATCAACCGAATTGAATTTGCGAATTTAACAATTAGAACGCACTCATTCACACGCTCTCAACTCACGGACAGGTCCTATCGAACACGATTGCCAAATAATCGTGTGTGTGTGTGTGTATGTGTGTATCGGAGGAGCAACTGGTTCTGAACACTACGCTCGGGTTCAAAGGATTCGCTTCTACAAACGTTTATGGATCTATATGCGTATATTAGTATCATCTAGCAATCTAATAAATACCATTTTTGAGGATGGAATTCGGGTATACATATACCATAAAACGATTATCATAAATGCGCGATTAATTATCGTATGTGAACGGGTGCAAGACGATGGAAAGATCCAATTTTAAACTCTTGCTTACCTCTCTTCTGCCTCCTTCATCCACCTCTCGAGTACAGGTTTGATTTTTTGCGCGCTCTTCGGTGTGATATCCAGCTTTTCGAATCTATAGATGGAAATCGTATGAATAATTTTTTCTCTCTAGACGGTAAGTTGACTAGATCTTTGATTGAAGTGACAAAACAGAACGCAGCAAAAGAAAGAACACGAGGCAAAGACGTAAAAATTGCAAAAATTTCTGCTCATAGCGTAAATCATATTCTTCGTTTATAGCGTCAATTACGTCTTTGTTCGAGTAAAGGAGCACCTAAAGAAGCATGCATCGATTTAATAACAGGACATTGACAATGCGTGCATGCGTAAGGTTTGGTGATGCTGGGAGCGATATTGCCAACGCACTTCGGAAATGTATTTCTCGCCAGATTTTTAAAATTGTTATCGTAAAAGTAAAAAATAAATAATTAAAAAAAATCTGTATACAGCGTAATGAATGGTTCGTCAGTCATAAGAAATTTCACGTTCATCGTTCGCGCGTTGGCAACATCATGCCCAAAATTTGCCAATGCCCTGGCTCGAAGAAAGTTGGTTAATTTGAAAAGTGCTCCTTTCGCATCTCTTTATTTATTTCGAACGATATTAGAAATGAAGAAAGTGCTTGCAGCTATACCCAAATATACCTGTCGTAAGTAGGTCGATTCTTAACGATGTACGAGAATATCGTGACTGCGTGATAAGAATACTGAATTGATTGGCTACTCCGATTACACACGGCGGCTCGAATTAACGATTGATCGAACGGTTACGACGGTTAGGTATAACTGCGATTGTCATTTTAGAGTTTTTAGATTTTTAAATAAATTAGATAGCATGTAAGAGGTGAACGTACGTAGTTTGCTGCTGAGAGGCAATCTGCGAGGCAGCGTACATCTGGGTAGCCAGGGCACTGGGGAACAATCACCAATGCTTAAGTTAGTTGAAACGTTAAAAATTTAATCGGGTAAAAACGTTTCTTAACTTTATGCTCTTATCACGTTGGTCCCCCAAGAAATCAACCGATCCTATTTTCGGTCCGAGTTCAACGTCGCGACGGGATATGATTTACCGATTACGCGTTAAGACTATCCCAAAAATTGGAAAACCATCGTGATAAATATACTACTGGTTGAACCAAACATTTGTCACGAAAACTTATCACGCGTTTTATGAAGAACAATCTCGAGTAACTAATTTTATTTTTCACTTCGCAATAACTAATTAGCTATTCGTTATACTGGTTCTCTAAAAATTGCTTCGTTCACACAAGCAGAGTATTTTTTTGCCCTAGCTCTCATTAAGCCTAAATTACTTCGAGGAATTCAACGTATTTTAATTTTCTCTATCTCATCGCCATATCCAGTGACCTGGCACACTATCTTTCCGCTAAGATCTCTCTTAATCTCGTTTCTTGATAGATCAAATTTTTAAATAATAGATTAAGTAGAGCTATTTCTCACCTGCAAATTGCACTTTGACTATACGCTGGACCTTCTGTAATACTCAAGGCTTGTCCAACCTGAGTCTGTGTGAGACCTAAAGACAGTCTACGCAGTTTGAACGCCTTTGCGAATTCTTTAATCTCGTCCAAATTTATACCATCGACTACATTGTTTGTAGCTTCATTGATCGTTGGTTGATCTGCAATATAAAAAGTAAATGTGGTTGGAATTTATGTTGGGTATCATTTTTATTTGCTATCTTGTAACTTTTAGCGTTGAAAAATAAAATTCTTTCTAAGGCGAATAAACATTCTCAAAATCATCCGAGCAGAGATTCATAGAAGACACTGGCAATTGAGAATCGTTGAGCTACACGCGACGAATGATTATTCCATCGAGCAGAAATGACGAAGTGACAGTGCTCTCGATGATTGTGAATTATTAAAATTGTCTTCCCGTCAAGTGCAGCGTTAAGAATACTGATGGAATTTTATTATTCGTTCCTAGAAGTCCGCAAGTAGCGACTAATACGTCCTAATGAGCTGAGCGTATTAACCATTATTATTTTCAGTCCACAATTTATATCAATTCGATTTTAATAGACGCGATTATTATAAAGTGATTTATTTATTATCACGAGTTTGAATATTCGAGGTGATTCAAATTTTAATATATTTAAATTTTTTCTTACTTGGCGAATCGTTCAACAAATCATCTTCTTCTTCTTTCGGACTGTGTAAGCCACCCGGTGATGTTTTAATACCCGTATTGGTGGATCCGTGTGTCGTAGTGATAGTGATCTCGCCATTGCTCGCCGCGAGTCGGTTTAGCGCTGATGCCGCAGACACCACGGAGTCGTTCAGTGGCGATGATTGCTCAGGCCTATCTCTGTGATGCTTTTCCGTTGGCTGAAGAGCAAATTCGATTATGTAGCGCAATTCACGACAATCGTGCTCTTTTAATGTCAATTATACATTCATTGCAATTAGATAAAGAGATGTAACTCGATAGATAGCTAGTTTTCCGAAAGCACAAACGATATTAATAAAAACGTTCTATTTATTCTTCGATCTTACCGTGTAGTGATTCAAATGTGAACTGTGTCGATGGCTATGCTGCTGAGGTGACGTAGTGAGAAGTGGCTGCTGTGACGCTTGAGCCGCCTGAACCGCTTGAGCTGCTTGTGCTTGGGCTTGAGCTGCCTGTGCCGCCTGTGCCGCTTGTGCTGCCTGGGCGGCTTGGAGCAATTGCTGTGGCTGCATCGCATTCAGGAGTTGCTGGCTCGCAGAACTACCACCGAGAAGGTGAGGCAAAGCGGCAGGATTCAACCCCAATCCCGATGCCAAACTTGGACTCGTCGGTACTGATGCGTACAGAAATATCGCAGTTAGATTTGATTACGATACGAAATTATTATAAGAGATGTGTCTTTTAATTTGCATTCATTTACCGTTACTAGTTGGTGTGTTAAGCATATTCTGTGGTTGCGCGATAGACTGGAGATTTGCTAATGTTGTTGAAACCACCTGACCGTTGCTTAGTGCCAGATTCACCATTTGATTATTTGTCACGTGACTCACAGGTATAGTCAGTATCGTCTGAGTGGCAATACCTTTAAATGATAAAAATCGATTTAACGTGGGTTCGTTTATTTACAAAAAAATACTTACCGACACACAGGTGTTACATAGTTCGAGATACCCTCAGATAAGAAAGTGTTTGTAAAAATAATAGTTGTGAAAGACAAAAATACCGACTTACGTAAAAAGCTCATAATGATTTAATTGAAATCCATTTTCGAAATGCAGACAATACCGAACTCGACAGTTTGAAAAAATGACGAATAAAGCAAACGATCCTTAGTTCCGTAGGAACAATCCTCGCGAAATCAATATTTCGCTCCTATTATGTACCTGGTCCACGTGTCGTTGATCCAGGATGGGTAGTAAAGTTATCAGAGTCTCATAGAGGGATTATTAGGCAACCCATAGGGCAGGTAACCTCACAGGCTAGCGTAGTTGGCAAACTATTATCGTCATCTTAATAGTGGGTACAGGTACTGGCCCTGGACTGGGCTGCGAGAAGGACGCCTAATCATACTTAGAATAGTTTCGGGATTACCTCCAGCTCCACTAATCTGATTACCCTGTACACGCGCTTAATATGATTACTGATCATGAGTACGTACCCGTGTTGGTACCTACAGCTAAGCTAAGCAAATCCTGTATTCCGAACAGCCATAAAAGTTTCACGTTCTGTGATAAGGTCAATGACAATCGGATTAGTTTACGACGGAAAATGATATTTCCTATTTCGCGTTATCGCATCTATAACATATAATGTTCGGTCATTGGTGAATTTCCAAACTGGGTCAATTCGTAAGTCTTAACTTGCATTCGATCACGGTATCGAACTACGCGCGTTTCAAACGACACTCGGGGAAAAAATTCGCATCGTCGCTCATTGACGAAGTAACGACGATTTATCGACGATCAATTGTCACAGTGCAATTGAGTGTTAAGCACTCACGGACCTATCGCGCAACGAAAGGCATTGCAAACATTATTTGCCAGGACGTTAGTCGTCATTCCAGTGCTAGCATGGCATCGGTCCCTATCCCCGGACTTCAATCCACTTAGGTGGAATCCCAAAGTTCTCCCGATTGCCAGAATAGGAACCCAACTTGGTAGAAACGAAGTTAGCGCGGCACCGCAATCGATATAATAGCGGCCGAATCCGCGGAGCTGCGATGTCCAGCTTGGCGAGTCCGTGGGCGGACTCGAGGGGGAGAAATTCGTAGGGTTGGAAAGGGGTAGTGAGACGTTAATTATACATTGAAATTAGTTGCAGAGTTTGCCCTCTGCTAGCCGAGGCTGCCCAGGTACCACTAAGTATGGACGACGAACCAAGCCCTGCCTCGAACTAGCTAGAGATAGTCGATATTATATTATACATTGGCACATCTTGATTGCCTAATATTATGCAATAGCGAAAGCTACCGTTTTATTATTTTATCGAGAAACGGTAAATACATGTAATTATCGCAACTAAAGAATTAATATCGCAAAAGAAATTTCCAAAGTCTGCATTTTCAGAAGATGAAAGTGAAAAAATTACAATTCAAATAATTTTTTTTAGAACGGTCTTACAAAAAATTTCTTATCGTGAAAGCAACTGATGTCAATTTCAGTTTCGAACGTAAACACATATATTACCGAAATGGTTAAATAATGATGATTAACGCGAAAGTAATTAATGCCGCAGAGGTCTTACCTTGCGATGTTGGGATAAGTAGCTGAGCACCTTGAATGCCTTGTACCAACTGACCGGACGTAAGGATAAATTGAGGCATAGCAACTGGCTGTGGCTGAGATAGTAATTGCGATAACGTTGCCATAGGAGCTGAACCAGGAGGTAAAAGATGCGATGCAGCAGTTGTACTCGAAGCAGTTGAGACTGTACTTCCTGCAATACCATATTTTCGTATTTAATAAAGTGACGTTCTCGTGTGGTATTCTAAATTTTTCATCGTATTATTCGTAATTCGTGGTATTCGTAATTTTTCATGTGAATTACCTGGAGAGCTCACGGTTAAGTTGAGAGGTGTATTGATCAACTGGTTATTGGTCAAGCTTGCCGTCATACCCTGCAGTCCAGCTGCCAATGAAGCAACTTGTGGAAGATTTTGTAGATTTGCTAAATTTTGAAAATTCTGAAGTGTCACCATGCTAGCCACTGAAAAAAATAATAAAACCGAGATTTAAAAGGGCAAGTATTATAATTGAATCAGTTTTAAAAATCTAGCTGATGTTGAGAATTTTAGTTAGTATATTTCAAACTTACTTGTTCCATTTAAATGTGCTACGGCAGCGCGTTTAGCTTGATGAAGATTCTCTGGTGACGGAGTCCGTCGTCTTTTTCGTGAATTCTTCATATCGTCCATCATCATTTGATGTTCGTGGAGAGTACCAGTCGCCGGTTCAGGACTTCCAGCGCTACTTCTGTCGCTGTCCTGTAACAAATTAGCAATACAAAACTGATTAATAAAATACAACCTTCGAAAATTTCATTTTTCATATTAATTGCAATGAATATTCTCAAGTAATTCGATCGAATATTCAGAAGATGAAGGGATTCGATTAAACGAAATATCTGCGTAAATCGAAACGTATTAATAACGTAATCAGTTGTGCATCTTTCTCGGTTCCATATCGCGCAATATATAATTCATGCATATTTACGGGATACCGGAGGAATAATTAACGAACGTCGGCGCATTAAAGTACGGTGTATATACGGCCACCAATACATATACAGGCGTACACACATTCATACGCATACACAGTTGGGTTCTTAGAAGACAATCTGAATTATAATAAATCGATGGAGTACGTATAGCTGTACGATGCTTTACGCTCTCTCTCTCTCTCTCTCTCTCTCTCTCTCCCTCCTCTCCGAAACTGTTGGTGTGAGGGGGTAATGTTACCGATGCGACCTCTTTGCATAATGGCATGGAAATATGCCGAAACGTGTATCGCCATAGTTGGATACAGATTAAGCGTTTTAGAGCTCCGACGCTCAGATAATTCGGGAAAAATTGTCTCTCCTCTTCGCGCACTCGAGCGCTTCTCCCACTCTCGGCCTCTTAACTCTCGTTCCGGTAGTCGGCCCGTCCCATGAATAAATCCCGAGAAAGATTCTCGAGTTACCGCTTATAGCGGCGAGAACACGCGACGAAATACCGAAACTGCTGCGCTTGATTAACTTGCACGCGAAATTCCGCAACTTTTTTTCTCTCCCCGCTTCCCGCTTATTCTTTCTACTTACTTCCCCTTAGCATCTTGGCAAACAACCAGCGAATAAAAAGTAACCGATGTTTACAGCTTCTTCAATTCTAGAATGCTCATCTTTCACGAATTTTTTCTATTCGGATATAAATGATTTTTGGCGATTGACGAAAAATTATTATTTCATGGCGTGCACTCTCTTCTATTACAGAAGAGGGCGTTCCGTTCCATTGACAAAAGTTTTTTTCTATTTTTTATTAAAGCCCTGTAATTTCGAATTTTCGTCAAAGTTACACAATGGGCGGTGGGCGATTTCGGTTAAGGCAATTCATTGCATAAAAAATAGATAAAGCCTCGGTCGATAGGCAACGAACAAAAATAGGAGAAGGTAACGAACGAACGGCTGCGGGGGTGTGACGCGAACTGTTCAATTTTTATGTTTTTTTTTTTTTCGGCTTGCACGCTCGCGCAAATTCGTAAACGACCATACGCAGCGCCCTATATGCGCCGGCACACGCGTCGGCCTCCCATATTAAATGGACGAGGCGAGGAGGATTAGCCGAACGCATCGGTTTCCCGGTGCCCATTTTGCTTGTAAAAGTGCGCTGAACGATGCGTACGCGCGCTTATATATGGTAAGCCGTAGAAACGTATGTTTACGACGGCTTTTTTTTCAACCCTCTTCCTTTTTCTCATAAATTAATCAACAGCCGAACGCGACAAACGTTTCGACACTTCGTCTAGACCGCTCATTTATTCACGCTGGTCGTCGAAGCCGTGGCTTTTCGATTCCTACGATTACAGATGGCGACGATACGTACGTAAATGTTCGAGACACCATAGCCGCGTCAAGTACGATAAGTCGCGCTGATAAATTCAAATCGACGTGATAACGAGATCGGGATAGAAATTGAAGAAGGTACTCGATGCTGTATAGGGCGCAGCGAACCAGGATGGGGAAAAATTCGACGATAAACATTACTTATCGGTATCGGGAGGTCTTTAACAATGCGAATACCGCAAGCAACGGGGTTCGTTACGATACTGGCGGAATGGCGGGGTGGCCGCGTGTATAGGTGTAGCCGGGAGTACATACGCATGGGCTAGCGAAGCGCAAGTTTTTCCCGTTGTTTTTTCGCAATAAAGTCATTTCGACCGTTTGAGTTATGGGTAATTCCTATAGCGCATCGCCGCCCCCGGTCCAGTTCCCCGGTACCCATTGATTAGTATTAATGACTTAGCTGCACTCATTTCGCCCGAATAAAAGTAATTGGATTTGGCTTCGAAAAGCCAGCAGCGCGCCGTTCCGCCGGCGCCGCGTGGAAACGAAAACCGTAGCCCCGCGCGCTCTCACGCCTGCGTGTAAAAATACATTAATATCTGTTTGCGCTTAATAAACGATAGCCGACGCGGCTGACTTGAGACTAATGGCCGTATTCTGGAATCGGTAATACGCATTTTTATGCGCCATTCTCTACCTATCTCTCTCCCTCCCTCCCTCTCTCTCTCTCTCTCTCTCTCTCCCACCTCTATCTCTCATTGCGGTCCCCACCCTTCCGTTATCGGCCCGATTCGTTCATCGATTTTTTTTCTCGCGATACGCAATAGCGTGCGTAGCCCCGACTTCTCGACGCCTACGCCGAGGCTAATTTACGTAATTGCCGGCGTTCATCGATCGATGCTGCTCTCTCTTCTTCCCCTTTTTTTAATAATTACCAGATTCGGGTCGTGGTACGTCCTTGAACGAAGTAGCAGTGATTGAAATCTGATTCTGCGGATTGATTCATTACCCATAATAAGAGACATCGGATTCCGACTAACAATGTATGAGACGCGCACTTATAATATCCGTTCGAAAAAAAAATCTATTCCTGAAAACGACGTGTGCTTTTGTGGGCTCAATTACAATCGCTGTATGAGTTATGTAGAATCGATGAAAAGTATTCTAAAAATTATAAGCGAAGGCTAATGAAGTAGGTTATCTCGTCTCGAAATAACTCGATTCGGTATTTTCGCGGAAAAAGTGCTATTCTTGCGCCATGGAATAAAACCGAATTATATTTTTGTTTCGTTCTCGATTTTACTCTGGCGATCGTTACGACAATCCCAGCTCATTTCGGGCTTATTATTTTGGCACCCTGGTTGAAATCATGCGAAGGTATTAGGAATGAGTGAGTGAGTGTACGTGCGAGAAAGAGAGAGACAGAGAGCACAGAGACGATGAATTTCCTCGACGACCCTACAGGATAGGGGACGTGGCAGGGGGTTGCAATTATCACGTGGTCATTGCGAAGCGGTGTTATCGGGAGTTGAGCGAGCGCGAGAGAGAGAAGGGGCCGCTCAGTCCGACCCCTTGGCTCAGGCCGCGCTTTGTCTGTAAGTGTAATTAGTCCGAGGGTGGGGTTCCTCTGGTGGATTCTGAACGACGGAGAGGTCGCGGGGGAAGGGAGGGAAGGGGTGAGAGATCTCAGGGGTGGTTCATCCACGAACGTTCGCGCTCCCCCTCGACCCTCAACCCGTTCCTCCCTACCTCGCCACCCTCATTCGCCTTATTTATATGCAAATGAGCTTCATTTCACGATATTAATGTTCCGGCCGGCTCGGCCGACAACGGCGCGGAAAGGGTTGCGGAGGATTCGCGGAAAAGGGTCCTTGCTCTCTCGCTCTTCGTTCATATGTTTACGAGCGCTACGCTATGCTATCTCGCCCGAGTCGTGAATTTTCAACGTCGAACTTTCGCGAAATAATCTGGTGTCGAGAGCCAATAGGACTTTTTACGCACGCGCGCGCAAGAGAGAAAAGTGAGAGAGAGAGAGAGAGAGAGAGAGAGAGCTTTTACACGTTATTCAAGACGTCTCATTTCGTAGGGCGTGAACTGCACAGTAGTCGTACGGGGGTAACATGATTTTTCGTGTTCGCGTGCAAGACGCGAGGAGTAAGACGCGACAGGCGAATCCTCGGTACAACAGTGGGTCGTTATACACTCAACGTTCTGCAATCTACCCTTTCTATCGACTCTAATTTATGTTGAGAAAGGTAACGGGGAGCCTCCGAACACCCCCACGCTCTCGCGAGCGCTACTGCAGACTCGTTCGGCTAGAAAGGCCTCGGTAATGCTTCAAGTGGCTTGTCCGTTGTTAATTTACCCCGCTGGGTCTTGATGGGGGTCTGTCTAGCCGCCACCGTGCCTCACTCGTTACGATAAATCGGTCATTATCTGCTACAACGTACACGTTGGTTAAGTATATGAGCTGAACGTATACGATGCGGCACTTATCCACCTACCGTACCGTCACCGCAATATCCACAGCCACCTTTGTGCTCGGAATTTTCAATACGCTCGCAGACTCGAGCCTCTCGAAATTCGATGCGTCACTCCGACGGCTATTTAGCGGATCGTCCGAGGTAAGATCAAAGTCCGGGAGGCGAATAAAAATAAGCATACTAATTTTTTCCCCGGCGTAGCGTGTGAATTTCCGCGAATGGCTTCCTAATTAATCCACAACTTTGGAAACCGTTCGTTTCGAGAGCATCGTTCGGTGAAATAATAACGCGATTGATTTCGCGGCTCGTCACGCCGCGATGAAGCTAAAGGAATCGTTAATAATAACGATGTCGATTAGCGGAGAAGGTAGGTCGAATGGGGATGAAGGAGCGAGATAACGTTTTCTCAGAACTAGCGAGGAGTTTAATTACAAAAACCCGCCCCGGCGAAATAATTCGAAATAGGAGTAAACGCTTGCACCGTAGGAATTTACATTTAATGGATATTAAAATGAATGACCATCCCTTATTACGAATGCCGCGAGGCGTTCGCGGTAAAATCGCGGGTAATGAAGTCGCTAGGAGAATCTCACTTGTAAATGAATCCTTTATTATATCGCGGTATCGTTCTTTGAGAAACGTACTAAATGATTGTTCGATTCGAATTGAAAATAAGGGTAAAATTCATTTGTACCGGTGTCCTTTCGAGTTGGCAACAAATTTGAAAGCGAGCGAGGGAGAGGCCGAGGACGGGGAGACAACGCGGGTAGAGTTTTGCTTGCGGATCGTGAAATTCGTTTAATGTCGGTTTCGTGGTCGCGCGTCGCACTTCGGCCACGACGTTCTTCGCGCGGACATCTTAATGCGCGTTCACGAGTCGTGAAGCGGACGACGAGAGTCGAGTTTTGTCGGTGTCTGGCTGGAAGAGAGTTCAGTGTAAATTTATTCGTACCGACGTTGTTTAGCTTGGTTCTGTTTAGAGGGTCGAACGTGGAAGCGCGTGTGCGCAGGGAGAGAGCGGGAGTTGGAATAAGGAGGACGAAGGATGCGAGAGGAAGGGGGAGGAGGGGTGGGAGGGTGGCGGAGGGAATCGGAGGTGGGTCGACCGATGTATGAATATACATGACCTTACAACCAACCCTTACACCGCAACCGGGACTCTGCTTACATTATTGTATATCTAATTCCCGCGGATGGTTCTCAAAATTCGGATATACACGCGACACGACGTCTTAACGCTACGAGGCGAGGGGTTGCGAGGGGGCGGGCCGGTGGCTCGGCAGCGGCGTGAGAACCGCTGTCGGCTCATGACATTATGCAGGCAGTCTACATATTATACATTCGGACTCGGATTCAATTAAGTTTGGTTAGACCGTGCAACCACCCACTTTCCACTCTCAACCCCTCGCCGCCCCTTCGCCGCCTGTTTCCACCTTTCGACTGTGCGCGGAGGTGATCCAAATCATGACTCCTCGGCCGGCTCCTACCGCCGCACTTTTAACCCATTGGTGCTTCACTCGCGGCATTTCTCTTCCACCCAAATCGAAAACTATTAATCTCGGTTTGACGAGTGCCCGAATCGTCGCCGCGGCTAATTAATGGAGATTAATCGACGAGTTAATAGGGTCGATTTGATCGGAGGTACCGTAGGCCAATCGCGTCGTGGATTAGACTCACGTTTGACTCCCGAACTCTCGCAGGAGGCCGCTCGGTCATTCGACCGACCGGAGCATTCTTGGACGTCCGTTCCGTTCCACGTGGTTGTGCATCAGAGGCAAACCGTGCACGGGCTTCAAGCAACACTCTACGTTCCGAGCCGGCCAGTGGTCAATCGCGATCGCCGGGCATACTCGACGGAACCGTATTGGTATCCTCGTAATATCGACGAGCGTGTTTGACATTTGGTGGGCTTAACCAGCCGCAGCTATAAGGTTAATTGAAATACGTCAAGTATAACCGCGTGCTGGGAATACTTGGCGATGGAGTAGCGGATTGTCGAGTATATTAATCGGGAAGACAACGCCGTGTAACCGTTCAATTATCGTATTACGTCCGACTTTTTTCCCCCGTAGCTCCGAACAATTACGACAACAAACCAGACAATTTCATTCGTTCGACGAGGCTTCGCGAATGAGAATTTGCTTGGATGATCACTCTCGCGTACGTATATACCTACTTCATTCTCCTCCGTTGCTAGACATTGTTTCGCCAAGTACGAGCGATTTTGAAGGGGTGAATATAGGTGGGCATATGCACTCCCATATACAGTTAAGGTAATTAGCGAGAGCACGTGGTGCGGCCACGTTGCGCGCTCAGTGTGCGTGACACATGACGCGAAGAGGGAGGAGAGCGAATACGAGCGAGAACGAGAGAGTACGGTCCGAAAGGGTTGGAGGACGCGATGCATAAGAGAGCGCGCTTGTAGGATAAAATACGCGTGCGTAGCGAAACGCGGAGCAGGCCATAAGCAGAAAACGTCCGACTGAATGCGGAGAACGCGCTGCAGTAATGATGGAAAATTGCGCGCTTCCAGCTTACAGTGTGCAGTACCGACACTTAATTCAATTCGATTGCGATACAGTTCAATAATTCGATTAATTAAAAAATATCGCAGGGTCGCTCAGTAGTCGGGCCACTTTCGACTTGTCCTGCCGAGTTCTCGCGTTACTCGTCGAAGAACCGAACGGTAACATTATCTAAAATAGAACGAAGAGGTACCTCCGATGTAAGAGGGAAGGAAAATTATGATTAAATATGACGACCAGACAAATCGTATTTAAAGTATCACCTTTCGTCGCGGCTGAAAAAATTTTCCGAACATTTCTCATCAACTTCTTAGTATCGAAAACATCATTATCGATCGACCGATTGCAAAAATATCCCAGATTGCTATGTACTCGATACAATCGCAGCGATACGGTATTGAAAAATTGAGAAACACTGGATATTCGAGACGCGAATTGTAAGTGGCATTAGCCAACGATACCGAAACGTAACGCTTCAATATTCCCGCATCGGCAGTGATTACTTCATTATGAGTGTATCGAAAAAGGGCAGGTAGGTTACGCAGGGGGAGAGCACGGATGTACGTGAAATTGTAGCTGGCCTATACATCGCGCGTGACGAGACCTCACACAGCTCCCGCAGTTGCCGCGTTATTGGCGAATTTTTCGACGCTCGAATTTCACCACCCTCGTTGTCGCATCTCCGCGACAGAGAGGACCGGATCTCTGACCCAAGCGTTCTCATCTCGGAACGACGACGCGCGAGTTGCACTCGACCCTTGAGAACCTACTAACTGGCTCTACGACGACGGAATCGTGCCATCCCAGCCATTTCTTCAACGGGTACGTATTTCAACCGTTTTCTCGGCAAACTCACTCGTCGCGCGAGCACTAAAGTATTTTTATATTGCTCCTTTGATCTCGTGTTATTCGTTTTATTAAATTAACGACATTCGGTGTGCATTCGGAGGCTATCGTCGGTGCGGCTGATCGAATTATTAAATAATGACGCGCTATTACGATACAATTAAAATGCCGTTCGAAGATTGAAATCACTCGTCCCTCCCCCTCGTCTGTCTTTTGAGAACCAAAACGGTAAAACGTTCTGGCAGTTTGAAAAATGGTATATGGGTTGGGGATGAAGGTGGAGAGAACAGTCTCTTTCACCTCTCTCGCTCTCTCCTACTCTCTCCCTCTCTTCCTTTCTCAACTCGAGAAGCATTCGGGAATATTATAATCCCGGTCGGTGTCATAATGATAATAACAACGCGTTAATTAAACTCGCTGATTTATGCGCCTTTCATATTGTAATTGCTCGCCGAACTCGAGTCTCGAGTCGCGAAAAGCGGACTGCGAAACCCCTTCCGCGTGGACTATACGGATCTCTCTCTCTCTCTCTCTCTCTCTCTCTCTTTCTCTCACTTTCGCTTGGAAAGCTGAGATAATGTGGACGAATTAATGAGTCAAGGCGCAATTAATATCGACTATTCGAGCTCGCGTCTTTCCCTTTTCCGCGTATAAAAGCGAACCGACGCGACGGCGAAAAACCGTCGTCATTGTAATTAGTAATCGGTTTGATGAAAATTTTGAGAAAAAGAGCAACGGAATATACGTAAATTACTACGAATCTCGATTGTAAACCAGTATGCCGATCACGTAAACGCGCGTGTAAGGGAACGGTGCTCACGCGCAAAAGTTGACGTGCGCACTCTTAAGCTATACATATACCCACACATCTATATCCGTATGTATTTAAGAAGGTAGTGGGAGGTATATAATTTACCGCGATTTAACGCGCGTTGCAGCGGCTGCATAAGGCAAAAGTAGGAGAGAGAAAAGGTGTGATAGAGAGCGAGCGAGGGGTAAGCGCAAATCGTTTATTTACACCATGAACGGTGTAATACGCCCGCCGGAGGCCATATTTAGTTTACCACCCTCGGTATAATGTCTTTTTAGGCGCGTTAATTAACAGTATTCATTTCGCACAAAGGTTTCTAATTACGCACTCTACGGTGCCATAGACTTAGCGTCGCCGTCTCGGAAATGTTATGTCCGGGAGTCGTCGAGAACAGTTTCACTTTCCGCGTTATCGCGAACCGATTGAAATTCAGAGTTTCCATTTTTACGTCGGAGCCAGCCAGAAGTTAGTCGGATGAAACACGTGGTTTGCCCAAATTTGAAATTCTTTTTGCGAATGTTAACGACGCATCAATTTCGAAGTTATAATAATAATAAAAGTAATTTAATCCCACATTCATTATTCCAAGTTGGATTTGTCTTGAACTCGTCCAACTATTCTGGATAGCGGCCAAGCGCTTCTTACGGTTAGCGGACAACACTTATGCGATCGTCTCGTGGCACAGTCGCATTAATTAATTATAATTAAGTTTTAGCTGACGCGAACGGGCACGCGGCGCTCAGCGAAAGCACGGATATAAGGAGGAGGAAAAATCGGGGACGTCCCGTGCTCGCTAACCCGGAGAAAGCTTGGTAAACTGCGACGTTAATGCCGGGTAAAATTGTTTTAACGAGCTTAAAACTCACCGGACTACCCCGTTCGTAGGAAAACTGTTTACCGTATTCAAAACTGCCGCGGTAATGTGTGTTGCGTGATTGTTTTGCGAATAATAAGTACGTGGACTCTCTCCTAGCCTCGAGAGACATCGGGTCTATATAGTACACGTATGGGTCAAATTGGATTCGAGTTTGCGAGAGAAAAAGTTCTTCCGTGGGCGTACTTTTCGCGTTATTACGATTCGATTATCGTATGAATTTCTTCGGATTTCTCTTCCCCGATACCGGTCGGTCGAGCGAACCAAATTGCAGAAACGATGGTTATGAAAATTCAAGACTGTCGGACCGCTTCGGGTCAATACTTGTCTGGCCACCTCAGTCAGCAGTCGCATTAATTAATTATAATTAAGTTTTAGTTGACGCGGCCATGGAGGTACGGCGGAAGAGGAGAGGCGGGGGATAAGGAAGGTAGGTACGCGACTCGCATTTTGAGCATTACCGATATTATGCAGATTTCAACTCCTCCCCTTCACCTCCTCCCTTCCTCTACCTCTCTCCATTACCGTTGCTCAGCACCTCGCTACTTCTGTCCCTCTCCCTTGTCCCTTTTCCCTCTGTCCTGCTCTCGTCCGAGAAGCCTCGTCGACTTTCCAACTCGACCCCGCCGCGAACGATGTTTCTCGCTCTCTTTCTCCCTCTCCTGTGGCACTTGCCGAGCCAGTCGGAGAATGAATTATTTACTTATTTACGGGTACGTAAACGATAACTCTTGTGCGCCGGCGGTATCTGCTCGTGCGATGCTCGATTTAAAAATTATATTGCTATTTCGTTCACCTCCGGAGGTACGAAAAAAAAAGTGCAATCAAGTGAGCAAGAGAGAAAGGGAGGAAAAGAGAGAAAAAGTACATCATCCGGAACACGCGCGCTACATTTGCATCGGGGGAATGAATCGCGACGAGTACGCCACGGTTTGTACATATATTTCTTTCCCCATTCGATTTCAATATTAACAACCTCGTTTAATTATCGTCGTCATTATGCAAACGAGGTGATTTTCTTCGCGGCCCCAGGGACGACAAGAAGGGGAGAGAAAGAAACGCGCTTGGGTGAGCGGGTGTAATTCGATACCGCACGGTGTGTCGTATACCGAATAGTTTCAAGAGACGAGATGGAGCGCGGGAAAGACAACTAAAACCGCGTTAGACATTTCGGTATACATATTGGCTAAACAGCGAGAGAAGACACGAGAGCTCGTCTCCTCGCGCACGAGGCGAGGGGGCAAGGGGCGGAGGGGCAGGGGACGTGCGGCCTGCGGCAAACTGCGCGACGTCGCCGTAAGAAGCTGTTAATCTTTGGTAATAAACTGTATTTTCATTATAATACACAGCATGAATATGCAACGGCGATAATGGCCTTAATATCCCGGCATGCATCTTCCTGTGCTTTACGAGCGCTGAGCCTCCTCAGCCGGAATTTGATGCATCGTACGAGTGAGCGAGCGAGTGGATTTTCTCGCACGCTCCTACTCCGAGCGAGTAAACAGGAGCTCTTTCTACACAGCCCTACCCTACCCTATCCCTCTCTCTCTCTCTCTCTCTCTTTCTCTCTCTCTCTCTTTCTCTCTCTCTCTCTCTCTCTGGACCACGTACGACCGTCGAAACGAATTCCCCCGCTCGATCGGAAATCGGAGCTTTTAACGGTTCGCGATACATTTCGCATAGTCGGTGCCGTTAATGCGAGCCAAGTTAATGTAAGCAGCGAGCGAAGGAATAATAGTGGCCCCGGCCTATACAGGCATTCATTTATCTTAGTTTATTGCCAACTGCGAGGAAACAAACGCCGCTGGAATACGCAACGACGCGCCATTAACCTCTCGGTTTCGCCCGCGCGTGCACCAGCCCGAGTTCGGCTCCTCTTCGCTCGCTATGGCCAGTCGAGCCGTCGTATGCGAGAGATCTCGTAGGGCGATTCCCGATCGACGAATTGCGCGAGAAATGATAATTGAACGACGCTATAATGAGCCCCGCGATAAGCAGCGGGAGACAACGGGCGAACGGGAAAGGTAGGAATAAAAATATACGCAAGGACTTCTCGCTTCAACCCGGAGGATTTTAATTGGAGAGATATGTAATATAACGGCCACGCGCTCACGTTTTCAATCGTCGATAAAGCGCGCGAGCGCATAGTATCCGTCAAACGATGATGCATTAACAAGAATATAATATAACGAGAAATGGAGAAAAAAAGAGGACGGCAAAAAATAATGAAAAAAAAAAAACGAGCTCCTGGAATGGAAGCTGTAACGGTCCAATCCTCGTCTCCCGTCACGCGTCCCTACACGTCAATAGGGAAACGAGACGAAATCGGATATCGAACGGGCGGCGTAATTAGCCCCGCGCTCTCGCGTTTTCTGGCGAAACAAATTAGAGTACGCCGGCGTCTGCAGAGTCGCGCGACGCACGTGAACGAATAAATTTAGGGAATGTAACGGCGCGAACGAGCGAGCGAGCGCGAGATAACAAAAAGACAGGTAGAGCAAAAAAAAAAAGAAGTAGGAAACGAGTGGAGAGGGAAGGGAATGCTCCTGGCACGAGATATAATGGCCGCATTACACACGGATATAATGAGATTTTACAGTGCAATTCACATAAAGCATTGGAAACAACAAAAGGTCGTGTGAGTTGTTGGGGGGGGTGGGGGGTTGAAGCGCGCGATAAAAATGCCCGCGCCTAAACACATTATTTCCCTCCCGCGCCGTAAGCCCCTCGCGACCCCGCACCACCGCGTCTCACCCGGCAAAAATGCTCGATCCACCGAACGTCGCCGCGGTCTTCCTTTTCCGCTCGCGTTACACCGAGCGCGTTTCCTACTACCACCGCGTGCCCCGGCACTCCCCCCTCCCGCAAAAGCCCGGCGACAATCTGAATTCGTCGCGGGCGCGGTATGCGCCGCGTCGTCCCATTAGCGTTCAGAAAAATAAATTCGACGATATCGTACACCGACGCAAAAAGTGAGCAATTATTTTTTTCGCTGTTATTAACGAACGGCCATCGTATGAATTAATCGAAGTTTTGTCAATTTGTTCCGCTAACGTCATTATTTTCCGATTGTGACTCGTTTTTTTTTTTTTTGTCGAGGAATCCCGAGTTTGGGTTTAATTATCAAAATTTTATCAATCCCCCTGCTCTCGAGTGAGAATGGTGAGAATTTCTGAACTCGATCAGTCACTCTCGGTCGATCGAGTATCCGTCGGTCGAACGGGTCATTTTGCTCTTCTTATTTTGCGGCATTCGAGTCGCAGCGGCGTGCGCCTTCTGTTTTTGAATACCCTTTGAACGGCGTGTCGACCGCAGAGTGAGTTTCGGAGCGAGCGAACGACAAAAAAGAAAAAAAAACGATACGTGGGGGGGAAAAAGAGGACCGAGTGTAGAAAAAAGAGGAGCAAAGGAGCGAGGGAAAAAAAAATTCGGGGAGGGTGCGTTTCGGGCGCGCGCCGACGCCGATAAATTTTGAATGCACCCGTCGGGTGAATTATTAGTCTGTTGGTAATGATCAAAAAAAATTATAAACAAAAGATTCCACGGATGGCGTGCCTTTTTCGTGGATCAGCGAGGCAAAACGGAGGCTTTTGCGAAAAGCTTTGACGGTGGGATAACGGTGTGTTCGTGTACGTATAGACGCGCGAGCGCGGTTGTGAATCTCCCGGCGGCCTTCTCTTACTCCCACATCGTTTCGCGCCAAAACCTATGCCGCTATATTTAAAAATCGGCGCGCTCTCCCGGAAACTCAGCTACAAAGAGAGGGACCAACCGTTTTACATCGGGCTTTATTAAAATCCCAGTGATCGCGAGTTAACCCCCGTCGTCTATGTCGCGACCCCTCGTCCCGCTATACTTCTCTCGGCTTGCAGCTCGCCGCATGAGCCCTTGAAGAATACGTACAGATCGCGCTTACCTACATCCCATCGTATTTTCGTTATCGACGCTCTCTCGCACGGCTAGATGAGTGGAAATCGCCTCGAGCGTTTCGCTCTATCCCTTACTTTTGCGAATCGCGCTATTTTTCATTCTCTTTTCAATTTTTTTTTTTTTTTGTTATACCGTTGCGATGGAAATGCAAGCACAGCGAACGAAAAAAAATTCGCTCCGATGTAATTTGGCGTTCGATTTGCGTCACGTCCTGAAAAATTTTTTCGCGATTTGTACCGCGCGTATACCTATTCATCGGTCCTGCTATGGTGGAATATTACAGAAGAGACTCGACACTCGTTGCGAATTGAATAAAACTTTGGCCGTGTATTCGTGTGCGTGTTGTTATTACGTATTGCTTTTTAATAACGCGCTGACTTTATGAGAATTTGTAATCAAACGAGATGAGTGTTGCGTATCGGAGGGTATAGTAGAAAGGGGTCTGGTTTGATGTATTAAAAAAATGCATAATACCTATACTCTACGTATTGGTTCGGGCATTCGTATGAATTAATTTGGAATTTCGTTTTCGAACAAGAGCGTATTTTATTACCTCCTTTCTTGCAATATTTCTCATTATTTTTATCACGTATACGACACTGATAAATAAATTTCAACTATATCATATTCATCGCGAACCATAATCAACTTGGTAATGATTCTACTTTTCGTTATTTCGATGAGTATAGACTCGTAATGCAAATTTCTATTGTTCCCCGGGGGTGGAGAAAACGTGGCGAAAAAAAGAGGAGAAAATTAATTTTTCTGTTTTCGAAAACAATTCTCCAAAAAACAAAGGATCGCGGAGTGGAGAATGAAATTTCGTCTATTTCGTGGGGGGGGGAATATAGCTCGCATACGGCCGGTACGCAGGATTTGGCGCACGAGGAAGACGAACGCGGACGTTAACGCACGGATCGGAGTGTGCAAACATCGCGCGAAAACGAAGTCGCTAAAAAAGAGGGAAAAACCATCCTCGCTGCACGCTCTGGTACGATATAAAACGCCTTTGTCTTGCAAAAAGGCAGAGTAGTGCTCGCGCAGACGTATATCAACGTTGCGACCTCGGTATTGTTTCGCTGCCGCATAATTACCGCGAGTCACGTTTTAAAGTTAAATTTCTCCTAAATAAAGCTTGATGTTATTATCACGCGTATATACACGTGCGGGCGCACGTACACAGATACACAGGCCATTATACGAAGCGAGCCGGTTATAATCTGAAACGTCATTACGGTAGACCCCACGCGCGCGATATCGCTTTCGCCACATTAGGGGGTGCGCGCCCGCGAACGACGTTTTTCCACCGTTTTTCGCGCAACACGTACCTATACTGCCGTCCGACGAATATTATCTCGGAAGTTGCTCGAGCCTGCGCCTCTTACTGTTTAAGCTACGATTGTCGTTCGGAAAATTATACAGCCGCGCGCCTCTCGCCTACGCTGGACTCCCCACTCGCCGTACAAGCAACAAAATCGAAACCATTATATATCGTTCATTAATCGCGCGAAAATTGATGATGTAGAGCGTACCGGCTCTTTCCTGTTCTTTCGATTATACAAAAGCGAGCGGGCAGGCACAACCGTGCACGTCCGTCCATCGGCCATCGCTCCGAAAATTAGCGATGATTATTGATGACCGGAATTGCGGCAATTAAGCCATACGCTAGCACACCTTTGTTTTTTAATATCTGCGGCGCGCGTGCACGCCCAACCTTTCGAACGACCGTTAACGTCAGTTTTATTCCTTACTACTGCCGCTTTTCCAATAATTATCGGCTCCGATACCATCGATACCGCACACGGATTCGAGAGCCCAGAGTTACGGCAAATTTGTTTACGTCGAAACATTTTTTTCCGCTACTCTCGCACGACGACATGTACAATGAGCGCGCGCGGAATGCGCGCGATGCATCAGTGATAACCATTCTCAATATCCATAATTATTATCAGAGTTGGGGAGGCTGTGTTGGCAGGGAGCGTGACTCGTTTCCATCGGAATAAAATGACAACGTTCATTTGCGAATACGCGAAAGTGCATTATTTTTATTGGGTTTGTTAGTAACCGAATCGTCCGACGCGCCCGTTTTTCGCTGTATATTTCTCTCTTCGTCTCTCTCTCTCTCCCCGCACTCTCTTCCTCTCTCTCGTGCGCGCATCCACCCTCGTTTTTTTCGCGCGTGTATGAGTACGAACGCGCGTCGTGCACACGCGTACATTAGCTCCGCGATATGAGGGTGGTGGTCAACGATTAAATGCGCGCGTGGTGGACGAAAGGGGTGTGCAGTGGATGAGAAAGGGAGAGGAGGCGGAGAGGGGGCCATTGGTTCGAGTGTGACAGATTCGTTGAGGGAATATGGATACGGATGGATTTTTTACGCTCTCTTTCGCTCTTTTTCCCCGCTCCATTTTTTCCATTCGCTCGCGAGGGGAGAGAAAAATTGTATCGATCCGGGCGTCGCGCCGAATTTTTCGGCCCTTTCTTCCGAAAAATTGGGAACGCTTCCAATTCCGTTAAAATCGTGAATGAATACGAATCGTTTTAATCGCCGGCGTAAATAAAGACCATTTTTTATACACAACGCCTGCGCGTCGAGGCGCAGCCGAGCCGCGAAAAATCGACGGAGGAAATAGGGATGGATCGCTCGATAGGTATCGATTACTCTACACGGGAGATGAAAACTTGCCGAAATTATGCTCGCTATTTTTGGCAGAGATGCCTGCGATTTCGATACATTATTAAAATTGAAATTCACCAATTCATATCGTGCTCTCGGATAATTCCATTGTTACGAGGCATTTGTTCCTCCGTGAGTGTCTCCGATACCAATATCGAATCGACCAACGAGTTTTTCAAAGGAGGAAATCACAAGGGACGAGAGCTAGTAGCGGTAGATGACCCACGTAATAAAATTGCGCGCGATATCAAATTATAGCTTTCGCTCGATTCTCATCGAAATAACAAATGAAAAAGCAAACAAACAAGTTCACCGTTGAGTTTTGAATCGCGCAAACGAAATTACAACGGGTCTCTTAGGGACGTCGATATTGAGTTTTGTTATAATATGAGCGAGATAAAAAAAAAAACTACGCAATAAAACGATACTGAAAAGTATCATGTACATGTGCGATCGTACCACGAAATCGAATAATTTATTATCAAGGGTACCGGACGACGATATATCCACGTTAGATGATTTTTTATAGCTTTGGCGTTGTTTTTACTCGTACGTGTAATACCTTGAGTCCGGTGTACATACCCTTAGGTGTAGGAGGGATAAAAAAAAGATGAACGCGGGCGAGAAATCGGCGCGACTATGCAAATTGGGCATGAGATAACGCGCCGACGATTATACACCGGCCGGCTGTCGAACGCATGCGTTCGTTGCGTGCGCCGCTTGTCGAAAGAAGAGAGGTCGTTGGAAAAAAAATTTTTCGTCCAATCCCTTCCCCCGCCGTGGAAAAAGAATCCACGGTGAAAAAAAGTTGCAACACACCGATGTTGTAAAAATTCGAAGCTGCCAATCGGCCGTATTGTGCCGTCTGATGGTGGACAATGCCGAATTGGACGTCATTGTTCGATTTTTCAAATCGTATTTTATTGGCGTTACGAGAGTATGAAAAAACAAACGGGCATAGGGGACGAGCAATTTTTTCGTGCCTCGCGCTCGCGATGACACTAGCGCGATGAGTAGAATCGAAAATCGATTAATCGTCTATTGATCAGAACTTTGCGTACCGTTTCCTGTGTCAATCGAAACGATAATTCAACTATCTTGGATCGAGTTTGGACAATTGTGTTCGTCTTAATGACAAAAAGCGAACGCTGTGCGCGAATTCCGTTAAAAAGAATGTTTCGTTTTTTTATATCGAGTACACACGATCGAGTTGGATAGCTATATTAAAGATTTTACAGTGCGAGGATTTATCTCGGCGCGTACGCGAGACAGCGTTTAGCGCCGAGTTTAAAATCTTTAATCAAAAGCGAGAAGTAAGAGGAAGAGGGGTAGAGGGCGGGCGCTTGTCTAGTTGAGTGACAATCAAAGGCGGCAACAGCGCGCACACTTATTTCTCAATACCAGGAATCGCGTCGGAACCGCTTGTCTGTAGCGGGCATTCCTAGAACAGTAATCTTATTAAATTTACATATTAATCAACGGATTTTAATTATCCCCAACCCCCGTTGTGAGAGAAGAGGTTTGGCGAGAGAGAGAGCGCGGAGCGAGGAGAGGAGAGGAGAGGATTCATGGTGGAAACGGAGAAAGTAAGACGGAGAGAGAGGGACGATTTGCAAAGGGTGAAACGCGAGCGAAGAGCAGGGCGAGGGAAATGGCAGGAGAAAGAGCGATGAGGGGGCGAGGAGGAGAGGAAAGCTTTACCCTTGTGCGGTGGTGGAGGTAGCGGTGCCGGAGACCGAGCCAGCTCTCGTAATTTACATTAATCCAATAATTGCATGGAGGTTTCCTAATTAGAAATTCAAATGAGGTGGTGGCAGGCAGGCGCAGGCAGGGGCAGGGCTACCAACTCAGCAGTGGGAGAGAGCGCCATCGTAGCCTGGTAAAGTCCACGCGCATCGTTGCCCCATCGTACGTCGACTGGCCTTGCCTAACACGAGTTTCGGAGAGATCCACACCGCAGCCGGACAAAATGCGCACGAACCGAATTTTCCTCCCACGACAAACTCATTTCTGGCCATTCGTTCAAATCCGCCCTGGATTTCGGCCGTGTTATCGCCTTCGTTAGATCTTTTCTGTTTATATTGCAATTTTTCTCTTTTTTTTTTTTTTTGTCGAAAACATATAATCGCTGAAATTTACTCCCTCCGTCTCAATAACCGAATGGAAATTTCGAAAATACACATACATCCGCGGTCCGAAATGATGTGTTTGGAAATCGAATGTACAATTTTACGGCAATATATTTTCGTTTCGTTCCATAAAATTCCGACGCGGGTTTGCATTTTGTCAACAAAATGGAAAATAACGAGAAAAACGGACGAAAATTCGGCCCTAAACTGCCCCTACGTGTAATTTCGACGCAATATAACGTTGTCCGCCGACGCGTCCAGGTGCGTGTGGTCCTTTTGTCGCATCCGGAGGGATACCTCGGCAAACCCGACCCAACATGTACCCAATACCGTCGCACGGGTCCGTCATTCCCGCATGATCGCTGCAACGACTATATATACATGCACACTCAACCCGCCGCGATAGTCCCAATGCGACCGATTAGCGAAAGTGTCAATACAGGGGATAGCGCCCCGCGTTTACACGTCGGATTCAATTCTCGAAATTGCTCAGAAAATACGAAGAAGCCAATTCTTTCATCGACGCGAGTATCCGATAGATTTTGCCAAAACTCTCGCGTAATATCGTACTCGTGTATCGACGCTTGTCTGCATACGTGTATAAGTGTATTTTTTTCAACTCTTTAATTAAACGAGAGATAATGAATGCTGTGGTAGAGAATTAATTAAAATGCGTAAGGTTTTTATTGAAAATGCCTTGCTCGAGCACGCATGCGCGGTACGCACAGGCGCACAGGCGCTCGGGCGTCGGTTGTGTGTGGCAAATGATGAAAAACGGTCGCTAAATCCGATTGGCGGATCGTGCATACGTGAAATTTAATTACAGAAGAAAGGGTGCATTTAATCAATTTAATTTAATCGTCACTCTGCCGTGTTCCAAATTGATTTAATCTCGCTACGCGTATAGCCTCCTCCGCGAAATCTCGTGTGTCGCGCTCCAGACGCAATATGCCGCGCGGATGCGCTCGTGAAAATCGCGAAACTTCTTAAACCGAATATACGAGCGATTCTCTCTATACAATTAATCGAGTAATGAGCGATGCGCATCAGTGGGGAAAAAAAACAACCATTTGAGTTTGGCAATTAAACGAACAGTCGGCTATTTCGAATGAACAATTCTCGATTTAACGATTCCAGGTCATTGGAGTGAGAGAATTAGAGAAAACAGAGAGAGAGAGAGAGAGAGAGAGAGAGAGAGAGAGAGGAGATCATTGACTATTCCCCGCTGGCAACGGGTCAGTCGAATTTCGTTGAAGGAACCGCACGTGCAATTATGATAATGGTACCTAACCTCGTGCGCTCCAACTCCGCGTTAGTTCTGGTAGTTCTGATATCGTCTGTGTTTAAACAGCCAAGCAGTGGTGTAGCAACCGTCGTATAGCCGGCTGAAGAGAGCGCGCGGTGACGTCGGGGGGTATATAGACGATGCAGAGGTTGAAGGGTACGGAGTGCGGTGAGCGGTGGCTGGGTGGCTGCTGGAAAGGGGGGGTAGAGGGGGTTACGACGGCAAATCTACATAATATAACCAACTATTGTTCAAATAGACGGCGCTCCGCAGATTCAATTACCATTGTGATACAATTAATGTTGGAAATTTCATCAATTCGAGTGCCGGGGAACGGCTCTTACATATGCATAAGAGAATCGAACGTGGTACGGATTTCGCACTCGAAGAAAGTCGGAAACAAATATTATACGCCCGAGCGAATTGGGTACACGCCGTGCGCGCCCTGCCCGACGAGCCGATGCCGCGCCAGACGATTGATCATCCACGGACTCGCCGGCGCGAAGGTGTGTATAAGCTCCTCGCCAATGAGATATAAATTCGATAATCGGTTTGGTTCCGCGCGGCTACCACGGTATTTTAAAGTTAAGGGAGAAGGTGGGGACGGGCCGAGAAAGAACTCTTGACCGACTCGCCTCGTTTTTGATCGATTCGAGAAATATGGAAATGAACTGCTCGCTCGAATTGATATAATTACTGTACCGCGTATATAATAGCCGGGAGAGCGGTTCGGAGGAATGCACTAGATTCATCACGATCTAAAAATGGGTTGCTACCATAATAAACGGTTCGTAATGCGCGTATATCAATTTTTTGGGCGAAAACTCTTCGAGCGCACGCTTATACACAAGCGCGCGTTATCTTGCCCTTTGCGCCGCCCAGATAATTACTACGTCGTTTTGTTGCCAGTAGATGGAAACGGGTTGAGTCGCATAGCTCCCTGAAATTCGCTGATCCTATAAAAAATGTCGGCCGCGTGTGCGGAGTCGAGATATCCACGGAACAGTGGGAAGTTAATTGTTCTTTATTATACATCGCAGGCTAATTACGGGACGAGAGCGGCAAAAACCGAGAGGCGGAATATTATAATTATTACCTTTCGGAAGGGTAATTATCGCGGGTACGCGCCATTCGCGCGAGGTGTCGAAGAAACGCGAATAATATTTCGCGGGACGCGGGAGGACCGGACGAGCACGCGTTGCGTATAATTCAATTAGGGTATTTTGCGCGGTTAATTTCATTGTCGCGCCCGCGCGCTAGTATTTCGTCGGTGCTTCATCGCGCGACGGTAATCGTCGATATATATCGCGCGGCAGCGCGAATTAAGTGGCGTATCGAGAGCATTTAGAATTAATCGTGGAACGTATGCCAAAACGTATATACGCGCGGGCGCGCATACACACAGAGCGGCACAAAAACAGATGCGCGCCGGGGAATTTACGCGGCGCATAAACCGGGGGAGTGCTTGAGGTGGTGTTCGCTTCGGACCCTCTCTCCCCCCCCCCCTTCCTCGCGCTCTCGCCCACGATACTCTCGTGTTTTACAATCCGGACGAGCGATAATCGTGGTCGATAGCGAGCGCTCCTACTTCAATTATCGCTGCTCCCCCTCCGCGTATTGTTTAAAAATAATTATCAAATTTGTGCATACGCACACACACACACACACACGCGTGTACTCACTTCCGTGCGTGTCGAGCCACGGCTGATCGTTAAATTCACGGATAAATATTTCCGCGTGAATTTCGGAATACAATAGCGGCGAGTTAACGCGCGTAATTTCTTCCGAGTCGTGTCGCGCGACGACGCCGGAGGGACAAGGTCGTCCGCGAGGTTTACGCGGAACGCGGAAATCGTTTCGATACGCGCTCTCGCGCGAATCAAACTCGGGCGGAGAGCCACTGGCTCGCGTGCCGCTATCCATATAAATTCTAATTCCACAATCAGCGGGTATCCAAGATAGCTCTAGGTCGATCCTATGTAGAACCCGGCCGCTAATTCCTGACTAACCTAGGCGTGCGCGGATGCACGCCCTACCTTCTTATATTTACCCGACAGTTCGTATATAATGGCCATAATCAACGGTTATACCAATCCCACGATAATAATTACCGAATGGCTGAAACTTTGGACGCGAGGTGCCGCGCACACACCGCCCGAGTTTTCGTATAAGTGTCCTCGTTCGTGTGCGTATAGGCAAGGCGCCCTTGTGTGTGCGACTAACGCGGCTAATTTCCTGCACACGCGTTACAGACACCCTCTGGCAGCCACTTTCCACGGCTAACCTAAGCCGTCGGGTGATTAAATTTCGTTTGCGACCTCGCGAGAAAAACCGTCTCGCAGTTTCCCTCCGCGCGATTATAATTCCATACTCGCGAGCCGAGCGCTACGCGATACTCCTCGAGATACGAATACACACACTCGGCGCGGGCTCGGAAATCGATCGATACATCGATAATGGGAATTAATCAAGCGAGATTCATCTCGACGCGTGAAATTACACGAGCCGGCACCAAAAGACGCGAGATTTACGTAATTACTTCTCGAAGCGCGTTCTCTCCCTCGCCCACCGTCGACATACATCCAGTCGAGTCTCTCTCTCTCTCTCTCTCCCTCTCGAGCTCCGATATAAGGACCTTGAATTATCGAAGCCGGGATGGATCGATCGGAGTCGAAATCGAGCAAGTTCGCGAGCAGCGCTGGATGTACGTATTGGTAGCGAGTGGCGCGGTACTCGTGCGCCTAGCTGGTCGATCGCGGAATCGGGGGGTGAGGGGTCGTAAAGAGAGGTTGGCTCACGGGGTGGCGGAGAGGAGGGTGAGTAATTTCGCACCCCTCCCGGCCTCCCGCCCGTCTCCTAGAATAATCGATCGTATAATTATCGTGATGTACCTGCTAATGCCGCGAAAATCAGCCCCCCCTCCCCCTCACCTCCTTCCCGCCTACCAGCCCTTCGCATCCCGCTTCTCCGCAAAGTCCGTCGTTTGCGCGCAGACGTCGGGTTAAGCGTCGGTAGTAGTAGGAGGCACATGGTAATTATATCACCGTCTAATGGATATAGTTAATTGCTAATTATGAGGCCTGTCGAATGATCGATAGCGCAACGCGAAGTATCACGAGTCGATCGTCCGTGCCAAGATAAACGTGGATTATCCGTCGAACCGCGTCGTTGCGTATTAACCGCGTAAATATATTATACGTGATTTTTTTTTTACATTTCTTAATTGCGAAATCAACCATTTAACCTCGAATCGTACCCCGCGCGTGGCCCCTTTCGTTCGCGTAATATCGAAAATTGATCGGGACATTCGATATTTCATTACTCGCGAAATAAATAACAACTCCGATCAGAATCGTATATCTCTTTACACGTGAGATTGTCGAAAGGAGCGAGAATAAGCGATTATTTCGCGGCGAGGGTCGCGTCGGGAGGCGTTAGTAGGTCGAATCGTGTTTAACGCATTTATTTCGCTAGCTCGTACTCACACGAGGCGAATGCGCGCACGTGTCGTGTATCAACCTCTCGACGGACTGTAGGTGCGCAAGTTGTCGCTGACTAGGTGAAAACGTCAAAGAGGAAATAACGTTAGCCCTCGGCGAACGCGAGGGACTTTATTAGATCGGTTCGTAGTCACGTCGTTGATGCAAAACCCCTGACGCAAAGTGGCGCGAAGAACTCGCTTTTGCGCACGTTACGTCGACGCGATATTATAAGACGAGTCAACGAGGGAATATACAAGAGA
>NCVS01000178.1:520090-544412 GCA_003055095.1 Goniozus legneri | reverse complement strand
CCCCCCTCTCACTTTTTTTCGGAAACTTTCTCGTAGCGCAAACGATAGACCGAACGATATTTTCGTATTTAATTGCGACGGGTTATTTCGGAATATGTCGATCGGATGTGAATCTCGCTCGCGCGGGTTACGGGATCTACCGAACAGTTATCTTGATTCTTCGTTAATGGTAGTGAATCTATCCTACTTCGTTGAATCGCTAAGTTCATCCAGCATCCCACTTCCCCTGCCACGGTACTGGAGTACGCACGTGCGAGTCGGACGACCACGAATACGCGCGCTTCCCTACTCCTCCAGTTAGGTTCGAGATATCAATTAGCACTATGTACCATGGAATTAATCTGGGGAATTAATATCGTGACGTTGCCAATTAATTTTCGTTAATTTCGAATCAGCAGTTTCCCGGAAAGCGTGTGCGCCACCGTTCGCTATATTCCGTCTCTCTCTCTCTCTCTCTCTCTCTCTCTCTCTCTCTCCTCTCACTTCTCCCCTAGCTATACCATTTTCGTTCTCTCCTGGGCCAATCTCCTACCACCGACGCGCTAAAACCCCACTGCACGTGTTTATAAGCGCGCGTCCTCTAACGCGAGCTAAGGCGAACTGTCTCGGCACTTGTGGAAAACTTTATGACGATCTTGGACCATGGGAAAATCAGCTTACGTATGCTCGATCGCCGACTCGCGCCATCGACTGCCACTCTCCTAACGATCCTTCCTGTTACTCGCTGATTGAATTACGTTTACTCGCTCGTGTGTATATTTTCATAATATTTACCCGCCCGCGTAGGGAAGAGAAATTCGACGCTAGCGAAAAACGCGGGACAGCGTAGCGGGAAGTGGGAACGAGCGGGAAATACAGTTGATAAACAGCGCTTGTTTTTTGGAGGAGGGAGGACTCTCTTTTTACATCTCAATTTCGCCATCGCGGCTCATTTACCGGCGCGGGCGTTGTTCGAGGAAATTAGCAAATTGACGGTACGAAGCATAGTGGACAAACGCATACGCGCTTACGCGCAGAAAACGTTTCACAGGCGCTTCTTACGCGCGTTTTGCAGTCGGGCATTTATCAGGACACACATTTAATTATGCCGGGCGTCGAAAGAGCGAGCGAGGGGGTGGAGTGGTAGGAGAAACGATTCGCGCGAGAGTCCGCGTTTAATTCACACCTGGAGCCGTGACGGAACGACTGGGCGCTGCTTAAATTAAAGCCGGATAATAAAAGCGTTACCGAGCTCCGCACTCGTTTTTTTTTTCACCCTTCTTTTTCACTTTTTCTCTCCATGTTTCGTTCTGCGTTGTTCGCCCACGTCTTTTATTTTACCTGCTGATATCTTTACCGTGTCCCCTTCCCGTGCTTTTCTCTCTGCCTCCTTTTTTTCCCGTTATGGCTTTTCAAAACCGCCCGGAGCGCTTGGGGAAAACCCAGCAAGTCGGGCGTGTGTCGCTTCCTCTGTCGGAGACGATTGTCGTTAATCTCGCGGAAAAATAGCTTCGCGCTGGAATTACGAATCGATTATGACACCAAAACTTTCCGTTTTCCTCGGTGAGGAAATAATATCGAAGCTGATTCCTCGCGAGAGTAACGAAAGACGATGGGCGGTGAAAAAATTGAGGGTTACATTATACGGGGGAAGAAATCGGTGAAAGGGTTAGAAAACGAACCGACGCGAAGGGGGCGTTCTTGTCGCGCGTGTCGAGTTCTCCCCCGCAGCGAGAACTCCCCGGTATCCCCTCCTATCTCGTAGGGCGACGACAGCGTATTTAAATTTCAGCCGAACTTTGACGCTACGCAAGTTTCGCGTCGAGATAGCACGCGGGACGTCTGAATTGAAAAGCTAATTCTCGGTGTACAATCGGCCAAGCGCGCGCGCGTCTCGGCCGCGAACTTTGTGAATGCGTCTCATTAACTTCTCGTCGACAAACGTTTGAGTGAGCGCACGTGTGAATCGCTACATGTTGGACGCCCTCGCTTGCACACGTGTCTACGTCCCTGTGAGAGCGCCCTGTCTTTCTGTTCCTCTGAAGATTGCGCTCGCTTCGCAATCCTTCCGTGATCGGAATTTCACGTTGCGATCGACAACGACTCCATTTCGGTGGAATAAAGTTTTTAATTTATGTGTGAAATATTTTTTCAGCGCGGCTCCTTTCGTCCCCCTCATTACTATTCTTGGATGAACCGTTGGGCGCAATATATATCATTGTGCCCGTATTGATCTTCGTCCCGAAAAGACCATGACTATTTAATGTGACACCAATTGTAAGATCAACGAAGGATAAGTACCTCGTTGTGAATAAGTTAATCGATCTAGTATAACTCTCATCAGGCCCTTTTATTTTTAACGGGGTAAAATGATGTGCCTATGTTATTGATGTGTCTATTTTAATCGTCCTATTAATTGAATGTAACCCAGTTCTATACTTTTTTTCGTACCATTGCCCCGGTATAATCGTTGTTCGAGTTTATAATTAACGTTTCGATGTCGAATTCTTACTTGGAATGGAATTAACTAGCGGTAATGTCGAAAATTCGCTCTTTTTGAGAAATTAATTAACAGTTTTCCATGATATAACAAGCCGATTTTGCAAATGGGTTATAAATTATTCCAATTAATATATCATGTAACGAAAATGAGGCGAATTGCGTAAATTTTTTTTTCGTTCTAATATAAATATACAATTATGTATAGCTAAATATACCTCAGCTCATTTTCGACGAATGAAAATCGGGGAATCAAATAAATCGGGTTTTCAATGAACGTCGTTAGGGGACGGATGAAGGTCGCTTTGTAACCTCTTCATCGTGTTTTGCGAAAACGGCCGACACCGTTATGAGGTACATTTAATCAAAGGGTTAATGAGCGACGAGGAAAACCGAATGAATTATGAATGGTATTTATTATTCGTGCTTCGAGGAGAGATGCCCAACGAAATAATAACGGCAATCGTCGACGTGATTATAATAATAATGGCAGTAACGACGATAACAATAAGAAACGCGTTCTCGGCACGATGGGGTTAGTAAAGAGTAGGGATAGATGGGGTTCGTGGAAGACACTGGATAGGAAAACGACGTTGCGGAATAAGAGAAGGGTACGCAAATTCATCTGGCGACTTGGATTTGCATAAAATCGTCGTAGCGCGACACCTTCGACCGAGATAATGAAACGAAACTAAACAAATAATGTAGATGCTAAACATTAATCACGATCGACCAGTTGGATATGAGGATGCTTCTCATCGAACGTATAACAGAAGTTATCCAGATGAAGTTAACAGACTACGGGTTGTAATACTCGTGCAGCTTTCAACCCTCTTAGTTCGCGAATTAAGAAATCGTTTAAGAAGTTTAAATCGGAAACGCTACATGTTAGCAGGAAAGAGAGGTTTAGAAATTCCTCGAGGTGAGGAACAGCTCACGCGAGAGTTGAATTCCAAATGTTCCGATGGTATAATTACAAAAGAAAGTGAATTTGGCTGACGGTAATAAAGCAGTGAGAATAAAATACACGATACAGCATTGAACTCAATTATCGAAATAATCTCCTGCCTCGATCGAAATCTGGTTATCTTCGTCCTTCGCATATTCATCTCTACGACATATATATTTCACATGCGTCGCGCGACATCATGTAAATTACGTTTCTGTGGAAATCCGTCAATCTCTATCTTTCGCATATACGAAAAGCGAGTTACACAAGGCTCGTGCAGTTCCCGATCTCGTTAAAACCATCGGCGATCGTTACGTCGTCTCGATCCGTCGAGTTCCTACCGTTTGGCGCATACACTGTGGGCATTTGTACGCGCATAAGTGGAAAACGAAGGGCGAGCGTACGCACGGCACTCACCGATCGTTCAACCTCGAGTCGTGCGTATCTATCGTGTATGCATTTACGAGCATGTCGAATCTCTCTTGCGCGATGACAATGATGGACAAGTCGAAGCTTTATATGGCCGGTACGATGGACTCCTGAATGCCCGCGCACACGGTTCACATATTTATGTTATGACTCTGACTTCAACTCGACTTTAATTGACGGAATTGCCATAAATTTGCGAACATCGTGCGGACGTCTGGTGAAAGGGAAGAGTGCCGTTCGAGGGGAACGAAGGAGTAGGCAGTTCACATTTTCGATTGAATTCCAATGAATACCGATCCGTCGTTCGATATCGTCTGTCGGTCTCGCGAGAAACGACTCTGCCAGTTTGTCGTTTGCGTCGCGTCAGATTGCTGAATCGTTCAGGAGCCAATTCAATACTTTTACATCGCGTTCGGGAAAACTATATTTAACATTCCATAAAAACCGAATTGCCGATTTCGAATACGAAATTCCCCGTTTGAAAAATAAAATATAATATTGCCATTGCCGTAAAAGTTTTATCAGTAATGTAATTGTTACGAAATTGTTGCTACTACTGAAAATATTTCAGGGGGAAGGAAAAGTTGTAAGATTTTTACAATTGTCTTGAAAAATAGATTTTCACTCTGAGCTTCGTGTTCTCCAGCAAGAAAGTACCTATAATTATAGGGGAGAAACACATTTGTATCGGAGGTGCGATGAACCACCTCCTGCGCTCCAATTGAAATTGCAAATCATAGATTTACGATTCTGCTTTAATCGAGGCGGAAGGGGTGAATAGGGCGAGGGGAGCGAGAGGGACGCGAAGCACGGATCGGGTTAATGACGATCGATGGCGACTATACGACGGTACGTTAAACCATATCGCGACTTATCGACCGACAGAAGTACCGAGTTTCGTGCCTCTACGTTCCGTTTAATTGCGTATATTTCTGTATCTATTTCTTGCACTCTCGAGATGTTTACTAATAAATAAATCTCGCGAGAGAGCGGAGAGTTAACTGCGCGCGCGTAAGCGAATACGCGTAGAGAAATTGCCGAGAAGGGAAAATATAGAGGAGATCGAGGAAAAAAATAGTCATGGGCGAGTCGTGTTTGTATACGGTGACGTTCCTCGAATGATGTAGATGGGCATGAAGCGAACAAACTAGGATCGTTTGTCAGCCTTCCGCGGGAGGCTGCACACTCTCCGCGACTTGGTTTCGCCATCGGAGAGCACGCGATGGAGGGTGAAGAGTTAGGTGGGGGAGGTAGGTAGCTCGGATGCGGAAGGGGTGGGAGGACACACTGGTTTATTTCAGGGATAATCCAAACAAATGTACTCGGTGGCTCGCGAGTAAATAACATGCAAATGCCGTAATGCTGGTTGACCGATGGGCTATACCAGTTCTCGTCTCCGCGTGTGCGACGTGGCCCTCCTCCGCCCTCCTCCGCTCTCCTCCGGATGCGCAACCTCGGAAAACTTTCGACGTACGTGCGAAACGAAAATATGTACATACAGAGTATTGTTGAAAAAAAAAAGGTCGTCCTAGAGTTTCGACGACGACAAATTGTTCAGAAATTGCGAGGCTATTGGCGAAACTCGTACAGCGTCATATCCCCCGAGGATTTATCACGCGTCGTATAACAATCGTTTTAAATCTCGCCGTTTCACAACTCATTTTTCTCACGAAAGCCCCGAAACGGAAGTAGCGTAATTGCTTCGCGAGTTTTCGTCTACAGATGGTTCTTTTTTTGTTATCCCTCGGTTTCACAGTAGATATAACCAACGTATTCTCTAACATGATTTTCCAATTAATACGTGTACCCAGAGTATGGCTTCGCGGAACGAGTACATCCATTATGATATCCCGCGCCGATCGAGAACTCGAGATATTCCGATGAAGCCGGGATGGTGGGGACGAGGAGAAGAGGTTCGAATCTAATGCCGGAGCGAATAGATAACCCCTTGGCGGCAAAGGGGCAGCAGATGGGGTGTTGGCCAGTGGCTATCTCAGACTTGCCTCATCTTACGCGGTGCGGTCCGGTTCTCTCTCACGGAGTCTCCGTGTGCTCGCTCGTCCACCCACCATCGTGGCCCGTTCAACCTCCTTTGCAACCCGAAGCCCACCTCCACCCTCTCGCTTTATCCATCCACTGACCATCCCCTTCCACTGTCTACCCTTCTAGTTTCCTGGGAGATCGATTGTTATGCATAGCCTGTATTTGCCCGGCCAGCTCTGTAACCTGCCTTCCCTACCCCTCGTCTCTCTATCTCTCCTTGCCCCCTCCCCGTCTCTTCTTCTCTCTCTCTCTCTCTCTCTCTCTCTCTCTCTCTCCATTCCTAACCCGTGATGGTACTCCACTCGCCGCCATCCTTCCAAGAGAGTGTCCGGGTAACTCGCTCGCAAGAAGCGACCGATCGACCAAACGTCCAGAAGGGACCCCCGGCCAGTCTGACGGCGAAGAAAGCAATTTCAGACGGACAGGCAAATTAGACGAAACGCGGTTTTAAGGTTTCTCGGGATATACGACGGCACATTTACACTGTATCTTTACGAGGCTGAGAATCGATATTACGACCTATTACGTTTCCCGAATGGCTAAATTTCTTTGTGGGAGGTTTTATCGAGTAACACGTATATTCCGGGTATCGAATTATTTTCTTGCGTTAGAGATGGGTTATTTATTGGTTAGATATATCAAAAGAAATATGATAAACCGTGAATGATATACACTGTCTCATGACGAACATGACGCGGAGCTTTGAAAAGTCATGCAATCTCGTGTCCGCAGAGCGTCAGCCAACCGAGCCGACGATTTACAAAAATAATTGTAATGCGGGACGCGAATCGCCGAACCGTTCGAATATACCATGGGCATATGAAAGAGAGCGCGAGCACGAGTTAATCAACCGATATCGACTGACTTTTGTAACCGGCCCGATTGAAATTTCATACCAGCCGATGGAAAAAGGGCTCTTCCGCACGATTTGCCAGACAGAATAATGCCCAGTCTTGCGCTTCGGTAGCGGCTTCGGTTCCTAACCGATTCATATTTTTTCCCCTACGATACGCGAATCCCGTCCAAGTTAATTTTTGTCTGCATCTGGTTTTGAATGCGCGCGCCTGTGTCGTAAACAGAAGATAAAACGAAAGCCATAAAAATTGTAAAAACATCGAACGAATGCAACGCAAAGAAAAAAGGTCCAATAAAGTGTTATTTCAGTTTTATTCGTCGAAGCGCGAATCGCTGTTGATGAAATTCACGGTTGATCTGTCGGTCTGCGCGAAACGTCTATCGTATTTTAACTGGGCGAGTGTATATACACGCGAGTATGTACTCGAGGTAAGGAGCGGACGGTGTTGAATTTCCTTCCGAGTTTTGAGAGCGGGGGCAGCTGACGTCCACAAACCAATGTCCAGCTTGGAAATGTTTATTCTTACAGTAGTACGGGAAACTCCAAACAAACAGCAAAATGCAAATCGAGATTACTGCGAACTGCGTCGGCTGTTAACCTGAATTATTCGAGTCTTAATGATGGCTTAGGCACCGGCCCACTGATCTGAGGGATTAGGTCGTGAATATTGCAAGGGATAATGAACACTCGGGAATTAGGCATCCACTAGGATTTTCCCAATTCCAAGAACGAGGATTCGCCAATTTATTTTTTAATCGATGAATCACGCCGACGCAAAAAAACATTCCGAACGGATCAATTCCAATAATCTGAGACACGTAAAACATTAACGACCGTTTTATTTTCAGGAAAGATGTAATCGTTAATGGGATTACAATGGTAGCCGTGTGAACAGCGATTATGGTAATCCGTGTTGAATGAAAAGTGTATATAAAAAGGAGAGAGAAGAGAGCGATAAATGGGGTAAGTGACGATCAACGTCACGAGCGAAAGTGCTTGTATATGCGAATTCTTTTTTCTTTTCTACACACCGGGGCATGGAAGTCGTCGATGAAACGTTTAACCTTCTCTTTCGGGAGATGTATATTTTATACGTACGTATATGCGAGCGCTCCCATACATTGGCATAGGGAGCCCCAAGCGTTTATGCGTTCATAAAGCTCGAAGGATCGCAGTCGCTTTGAGTCGTGGAACGTCAGTGCCGTTGGAGGAATGGGGCGCTGAGGGATCGTTGATGGGGGGTAGGGGTGGAGAGAAGCTGGAGTGAGAGGCAACGAAAGCGAAGGAGAGAGAGAGAGAAAGAGAACTCGGTGGCAGGGCGGCGGTAGAGGTGGGTGCTAAGGGGGTGGCGAGAGAGCGTACGAGGGTGTTTTTCCACCACCAGTTGCTCGCGGCACCCACTAACCGCTTCCGATTCTGTGTATAGTATGTGCGACAGACGGAGATGGCTGAATCGCGAGAAAAAGAGAGAGAAAGAGAGAGAGAGCCGGGAGCAGGATGTAGGAAGTGAAGGAACGAGAACGACTAGAACGTAAAAGTTCGGAAAACTCTCGTCGATTTACCCCACTCTCCTCATTGGCCTTTTCGAGGCCACAGCCTTGGCCTCGTCAATTCGCAAACTCAGTTCACGGAATGCTACAACTTTCGATTGCACTCGCACGTGGAAAATCCTGATTCGTGTTTAAAATTTTTTTCTCTTTTTCATTAAAACTTTTCTTCGTGAGAAAATTGGAATCGTTAAGACTACTCACAAAATTGCATTTTACTTATCTCTATAACCCTCTGATAAACCAGAAACTATGTCAAAGAACGAAGATGTTAACTCGTTCGCTGTAAACAGCATATAAGAGAAGTCTATTAGAGAGCGCCAAAATACGTATTTAATGTTGTTGACTATTTATTTTCGACAACGAACACTTTTGTTGTTTCGCGTATAAACACTTAAAAATAATTATTATTAATAACAAAGTAATCCAAAAATGAAAATTCAAATCACTAATTCATTCTAATTTGATACACGGAATTCAAGAACTATAGTATCTTATAGGTAGAGTTAATTTATTAATTAATTGTTTCGCTTTTCCATACCGACTACCCAAGAAACATCAACTCGTGATCGCGAGCTCGCGTTATTCTCACCGGAGGCAACGTGCATCCTATAACAGTTTCTGTTTATATTTGCCACCCTTATGCAAATTGATACGAAACAAAGTACGTGCCCGCGTGATCCGTGAAGCTGTAGGAACAAAAGAGGCACCCTCGTATCTTAGTGGATTGTTTATATAAGCGCTAGGCTACATTGGGCTATGAAAAAATAAAATTTAATGACTTTCTCAATGAAGTTAAGCAATTGTAGATCTATTCCGATTCATATTTCTTCACATTACATATCTTTAAATATTAAATTGACGACGTCGAGTTATCGAATTAAAAATCTTATACGTTATCGCAATAATAAGTACTTTTGTAGTTTTAGTTTTAACAATAGTACGAGACGGTTGTTGATCGATTATTCGACAAAAATATCGATATTATTCGACGTTCCCTTTTGTATAATGTTTAAGTGAAATCTACAATTGCTCTTGGTAGATCCTGTAGATACACACAGCAGTTAACGTAGGTCGAAGTAGTTGTATGAGGGATGGGCCGAGTGTCCAGGTTGGAGGGTCGTTTATTGATCTCTCAAGTCCGAACCTCGCCTCGTGTACAAGAGGGACCTAACCCCATCCCGTGCGTCCTCGTGACTGGCCACAACCACCTCGACAGCCGCACGCCGAGACACTGGACACAACGACTCCTACATCAGCCGCCTTCCACCTTATTCCACCCTCTTGGGGAAATTAGGTTCCCAACCGGAGCTCTTTGGTCACCTTACAGAAACACGAGATCACTGAATATTCCTCGTAGCCGAGTCTGAAGAAAATTACGGATCGTCGTTTAACATTAAATGCTTTCAGGTATGATCTAATGTTGTAGACTTTACTTATTCAACTATAAAAAAAAATAGGGTTCGTTAGGCATAGGCAGAGCCAACCGCCCTCACGAATAGAAAGCGGTAAAACGCAGATGATTATAAGCCCAAGACGACATCAAAGAAGCCAAAAGACCGGTATAAAATTAGCAAGGCCTCGCGAGAAAAATTTAGAGGACTCCATCGACTGGCGAGTTTTCCTTTCTCGCAAGAGCGAAACCTTCATCGCGCACAAGGTAAACAGCAAATAATGATCCATCCTCGAACGTTGGAATTTTCCGTGTAGTCGGTAGGACAATTTCTATTACAAATGGTAACCACTGAACCGTCGGAATAATGGAGCGTACTCTCCGGGACGCTTGAGAACCGTCCACTTCAGTCGAAGCGGTTGCTAGTTGCAGATAACTTATTCCACCTTCCTACCTCCTATCCTCCTTCGCCATCCCACGCCAACGTCCGCACGTCCGACGAAACCCTCTTGCACGAATCTTGGCCGGCGCGCAGACGGTCATCCCTCGGACCTCTCCAGCGGTCCGTCGCAATATGGATCGGCATGGAATCGCGCGCGAGCCATTTCAACGAGGTCTTAACAACACGTCGGTACAGCTTGTCGATAAGTCGAGAACCGTCCCGGCTTTGCCCGATACGCTTCCGCTAGCCACAAGATGTTATTCCACACGCCACGCGAATTTCAACTTCCGAAAAATAATCATTTCCATCGACTCGAGCACTGTCGGTACGAATTCCGATCTTGCGCAGATCCGGCTTCGAGATATCGACACGAAGATGCAAATTTTTCGCGCGAGAAATTCATTCGTCGGTCTAACAGATCAGGAATTTTAACGACATTCCGCTACACTGTGTATTTTCGTTTGTGTATACCGTGATTAATTTCACGGACAACGAAGCGAATTTTGATGTTTCATCATTTGAGAGCCGCAATTTTAATATACGTGAGACAAATTAAAATCTACGAAAGAAGATCCCGAGTGCGCGGTATGTATACTAGGCTACCGCTGACGTACCCAAAAAGAAGGACGAGAAATAAAACATTATATTTCACGCGAGAGATCTCTTTGACAATCTTGCACTCTCATTCCGGGCTTCATTTACTTTCTTTCCCCACCTGTCTTTGGCTAGTTAACCTAACCGCGGACGCGGCTTTCGCATTCAGCTTCTAATAATAGTTATGGCTTCATACATTTTCATGGCGTTACAAAATCGGAACAAATAGAGTGTACACGCGGCAATTATGAATGTATTATGCAATATAAATATTGATGCTTCCTGCAAAAACGAAAGCACGAACTGAACGAGCGAAATGCAAAGTGTTATAACGAGAAGACCGCTCAGCGGGGGAAAGATGCGATTGTGCGGTATAATATACCTCCTCGTAATATACAAAAGTCGAGAGATTCGGTTTCGCGAGAGGAGAAAAGAAAAGCGTAAACCGCATTCGAGATCCGATTCGTAAATCGATGCCGTACCTCCAACTTGCCCGAGTGGCATTCAGCCGCGCGGTAGAGGAGTGACGAATCTCGCGTTCGTCGTGATCGCTATACGCGTAATTATCGCGATTATTTTTTCAACGCCGTCATTAAGAGCAGTCGTTAATTTCGTTATCGTTACTTTAACAAGCGGTACGGTTAGAGCGACAAGGTCAGCCGAGGTTAATTTCAATGGAACAACGCACTCGTAGCGAGCGAGCGGTCGCACGTACGCACCTACGTTCGTCCGAGTGTGTATACGAGCTGGCGAGCGAGTCGGACGTAATTCGTCGCGGCGGGGGAATATATCGGTGTGAATGTGCGAGAGGACGCGCGGGAGACGAGCGGAGACGACTCCGCGCTCGCGCTATATCGCGCACACCAAGACACGCGTATGAAAACACGAAGCGAGAAGCGCTGGCGAGTTAAAGGCCAATAAAACTTAACTCCTAATTAAGAAGCGTGAAGGATGAATCTATTATCTGTGGGTGCAAACGCTAACGCAAATACGCCGGCGGTAATGTTGCCGGTTGGTACAAACATACCTACGAACACGACCGAGCATACGTGTTCATTAGGCGTATTTGCTGTTTAGCATTTCAAATTCGGTACGCGCGAGTCCTCCTCGCGCGATACAGACGTATATATGTGTCGTCCGCCACACCGCCGCGCGACCCTTTCGGCAATCAAATATTTTAATTCCCGATCGGCCAATTAATGATATATCTCCCGTTTGGCCGTACGATTGCGAGCTCCGCCGTTCAACCTCTTAATCCGTACGATCGTTCTTTTTCTCTTTCTCACCCTCTCTCTCTCTCTTTATCTCTCTCTCTCTCTCTCTCTCTCTCTCCCTGTCTTTGGAATGCTCTTTTTTCCCTCCGGACCAATCGGTCAATGGGAAAATCAATTTCTCGATTGTAGTTTGTATTTAATTAATCGAGTCCTCCGGACCATCGTTCACCCACAGCGCGAGCGGGCGCACCAAGGCGAGCTCGGGCAGTACGGTCTGTGCAGCAAGGTTCATTAGGTTATTGAAACCTTAGACAATGTAACTAGTGGCTGCCGAGTACAGTGCTCCAGGGGCTTCGTAATGCCGACTGGCTCGAATGCTACTCGGCCGGCCCGGCCCCTACCATTACGCATTTCTCGGACGCTAGGAGCGCTATACGAAATACGCGCTCGGATCGTCCGTTGGACGACGTCGTCGCGGGGCACTCCGTGTGCCGAGTTTATATGCTAATAAGCGACATTAATTAAACGGCGCGAGCGGCGCGTTATACCAGAACGCGAGAAACCCCACTCGAGGAGTTCTCCCGCGGACCCTCTAATTCGTATCGTGCGAGTTACCGCGGGACAAAAAATTCTCATGAGACTCGAGAACCCAGCGCGTAAGAATGAACAAACAAATGTCGAATTTTATACGGGCTTCCGCGTACGCGCCACGACCGCTCGGGTTGCTCAAGAAAACTACGAGGTTACCGGTTATTTTATCTACCCGGTATTTAGTTATCCCCTCGCCCAAACGCATCCTCCGTATTCGAAATTGCAGTAAGTCGAGATTCGCCAAGATTACTGTTTCATCATTAACGGAAATGAAAAGGAAGAACGAAGATAATGGAAAAGAAGAAAAATAATTATTCCCGCTGAGATAAGAAAACGCGAAGGAAATAATTAATTGTTTTTCTGGGTTTTCTCGGGTTCTTCGTTGCCGTCAATTACGTTGACACACTAGTTGTTGCGGAACGCCGTCTACGATAATGTGAAACTAGAAGATATGAAACATCGAAGATGGGAAACGCCTGGGGGTCGACTTTGCTTTCCATTCCATTTATTTCTACCGAAATTTAATTTGGAACCGGTCCAGCCGCTCCTACGCTCGGTGGGAGAGGACACGAAGCCCCGAAAGATCACAGGAAAAATTCGTACGTGCTTGCACAGTGTAACGCGAGTCAGGCACACGAGATCTGGAGCGCGCGAATTAGGAATTTTACTAACTCGGATAGTCGCATTTAATTTTAAGCCCGAAACCATACGAGTCATTACTGTCTCCATATTGTGCGTATATTAAATTACGAGCTACGGCCGCGTACTCGTGCAATTCGTTCGTCGAGGTAGAGAAAGGGTGACCGAATGGAAAAGGCATATTACCAAAAGAGAGCTTGCATTCGCGAGGATTATCCCAAGTATGAGACGGAACGTAGATTGTGAGTAACTTTTGTCCAGATTAACGATTAATGTCCACATGTGACTTATACCGGATACCTCCTTCCGACGGAATCCATTGACGCGGTAAATCCCTTCAAAGCGGTATTATCCGCGCAATTTTCCACGTAATCGAATGAACCAAAGTGACCGGAAAAATTTGTTCCCTCGTAACGAGTATACACATATTGTAAATTATTTTTTTATAACGTACAACAGAATACTTTTACTCGTACAAGTGGAGAAATGAAAATTTCTCACCACTGAGCTGTAACAGATACGGAGAGATATTTACGATTGTATCGTCTGAGACGAAATCGACTATCGAAGCCACTCGAAACCGTAATCACACCTTTTTGATACCCAACGCAGCTCATAACCCGCGTATCGAGCCAAGATCGCCGCTAATTATTAATTTATTTCCATACAGGGATTTCCCGTGCGGCTGAATTCCGTGGGCGTGCGCTTTTCGGCTTCCACTAATTAGGTTCTTCAATCGGCAGTTATTGTCTCGTCGAGCCCTAATTGGGTATCGGGGCAGCAGTCATCGGGCTCGCGCTCTCGCGCATAAGTGCTCATTAAAACGCCTAATTGTGATCATTAACGAAAGAGAGCGGACGCGCTCGCGCGATGCGTTTCGAGCGCCGATCACGAGCCGCCGTATACGTAATTCACGTTGCACATTTTTTTTTCCTACTCCAAGCAGGTAGATTTTCATCCCTCTTATTAGCGTTTTCAAAACACCGCTAATTAGGATTTTTGCGATCTCGCGGTTACGAGAGCATCGCTCCCGAATTTTGACACCTCGGGTATCGTGTAAAACAGTTTGGAAAAATTCGAATCGCGCCGAGTGGCGATATCGCGTGTCCGCACCGAGCGAAAAGAAGAGAATAGCTCCATACGGAATCGTTCTGGGATGGATTCGACGTTCTCGTTACGCGAATAAAATCGCAGTGCGAAATCGAACAACCGAACGGTTCTCTATACGTATAATGCTAAACTTCTGGCTAGTTCGGTCGAAAACGTAGTCGATAAAACGACGAGTGGTTGTAATTGCCGCGCGAACAGTATTGGGTACGAAACGTATCCAAGGAGGGTCCATTTCGGTTTCGAACAATACGTCGGTTCCGATCGGCCCATGGATCGTCCTATGGCAGCCGAAACTTCGTCTTCCGACGTGACCGCGAGATGATCCGATCCGTGAGTTTCGCATCGAACGTATATAGAGAGTACTGCGAGCTTCATAGATGTATAGACATAGAAATGCTGCGGCGACGGGCGTGGCGTGCTCACATGCTCGAGATACACGTTCCGCGCGTTCGTGGTACGAGAGGGGGGGGGGGAGGACGGATAGTGAGAGAACCTCACGGTACACTCGGGATGTGTCCCCAACGGCCGGGTGCACTATACGGGCTCTTCGTGTCTCTCCGCTCACAATGACGTTATAATGACTAATGATCATATCATTTAATTAACACCGCGCCTAACTAGACCGGGTTCATTATCCCCCGGGCAGGGTGCCTTAGGTGTTATGTACCCTCCCACAAGCTCCCTTTCTCCTCTCGCGCCCGTCCTTTTCGTACCAGCAGCAGCACGCTTATTATGTATCTATCGCGCGGTGGTGATTGTCCGCGCCAAGCGTGTCTAGCCCCTCTACACGACACGGTCCTCTCGCTGATGACGCTGTCGACTCCTGTTAAATTTCGCACAACCTATCTCTCTCTCTCTCTCTCTCTCTCTCTCTCTCTCTCTCTCTTACCCACCTCCCTCCCTCACTCACCTCTTATCCGGCGTCAATGTACAAACCCCCGCGTCGCAGCTGAGGAAGAGGCGTGAAGGAGTAATCGATCGGACCGATCGTGACTCGTCTAATCTGATGATCCCGAACGTCAAGTCGAATTTATGGCCACACCAGATAAGGAGAGCCGAAACAACGTTCCCGATCCGTCGAATATCATCACACGTGTTTATTTACCAATCCGAGTTAGCATCCCGAATAACCTAATATTCAAAAATGTCAAAACTGTTACTCGTTCGTAACGGTTTGCCAATTTATACAATTTTACGTGTTACGGCAAGAAAACGGCAAAATTAATTGACGATATGCTCTCGTATATTGATTCGACATTTCCGATTGAAAAATAGATACGATCTCATAATGAACGTGAAAAATCCGCCAGATCGCAACATCCCGCGCATTAAATTAAAATTAAAATCGAATAAAAATACTTGGATCGATCGATTCGGTTTCTAGTTGTATAGATTCGTACGATGTAATGGTCCGTGCTAACATGCGCTAACTGCGCTCCCATTCTCGTTGGTGAATTGATTCTCTTATGCGCCTCGGGAGAGTTATTAATCCCTTGAGCTAGACACGGTTAGATAGCGAGCGAGCGAGTGAACGCGCCATGGTTAAACGTACATACATTACCTACCTTTGTTACTCGGTCAATGAGTGTGATTATGAGAGGCATAATGCACCTTGCAATTCATAATCTCGGCTTTCTTTGAGATAAATGGCGTCGCGCGATGGAGAAAACGTCCCGATGGAGAATTACGCGCCGTGTACACAAACGCTCCCGTAATTGCGAGTTCCGGATGATAATTTCATCAAAAAGATCGGAGATTGGATAGGGGAGAAGAAAAAGCGGAAAGAAAAACAGGGAGATATCGTCGTCGCCGAGAGATTCGAACGTGCACGCGACGAATGGCGTGACAACGATCGACGCGAGTAATGCGATTCATAACGTCGCAGTCGGCAGTAGTTATCTGATATATACCAACACGTTGAGCGTTACCCTGTTTACTTACGATTATACCGCTATTATCGGATTTATTGACCGTCGCTCCGAAGCTTCCTGATTTATTTCAACATTAATCACGTTAATGACGGAGTCGATGTATGGAGGACTTCTCTGTCCTTCCAACAGAGCTGCAATAGCCATTTCTCGCATAATATATTCCCCGGCTGTCGCTTCGTTGAACAGGAAATGAGCATCTCGCTCGAGATCGATCGGTCATGATTACTAATGATCGCGAGAACGCCAACGAATGCGCCGAGTACGAAACAGCGTCGTGCCTTCGGCCGACTCCGTTAATGAGCGGGTAACCTTAACCTACTATTCGAGTTGCCTCGACGACCGATCTAGTTTTCTACTTGAATAAATATTCTATCATTCGGTGGTGAGCACTTTTGACTCGCGTAGAAAGTGGATCGTCGAACCATTTGCGAAGGAAATCATTCGATGTTATCGGTGAAAATCCGCAACGTGGAGTAAATCAGGGCGCGCGGCTATTTATTGAATTGGGCGTGTGCGTGTGCCGCGAGCGGGGGACTTTGTGCATACGGCCGATAGGAAGTGAGAGTGAAACGCGCAGCGCGACTCGGTGGGCGGGCGAGAGGGCGGAAATCGGAGGAAGGGTTAGCGGGATGATGTTACATCATCAATCAGCTGGCAAACATCAACTCAACACCCGCACCCTATACCTGCCGCGCATACTGACCTGTACTCCCTCTCTCCCTCCCCTTAAACATATGCATCGATGATATCGTTCAGCGACATTGCAATATCATGTCCGACTGTAATTAATTATCGCATTCTTGATCGCCGTTCTACGCACGTCATTAGAGCGTGAATATTTTCTCGACAATGATTCGCGCGCGGAGTAACGAAACGAATGGCCGATTCGAAATCGGAACGGCGCGATCGACTTTGGAATGGCTTAAAAAAAAACTGCGGGAGAGATTGGTGCTCGTTCCTCGCATACAGTTTGCGCGGCTCGCGCTCGGTTTTTCGAACCTGCGTTAATCTACCTCCTGGCCTCCATAATGCGCATCCCTTCGGTCGCAATAATTATGATTTATCTCGGAGCTAAAAATTGCGCGGACGCCAAGCCATGAGTAATGTTCCGATATGGCACCGCGTCGCTTCGGCCCCAGGCCAGCTTTTTTCTTTTTTCCTCTCCCACTCCGCTTCTCTCTCGTTATTTTTTTTTTTCACCAGCATAAACGTTATGAATTCCATTGACCCGATCGGCGGGGGGTGAGTGTGGATCGTCCACCGAGGGCTGCTTCTCCAGATAATGGCGGATCCCTATTTATTTATCCGATTCCGCGCCCAACAGCAGACGCGACCGATCCTCTTTCAATTCGTGGAACAACCCTCACCGACTTACTGCCGTCACTCCAGAATCAAGAGAGCGGTAGAGAGAGAGAGAGAGAGAGAGAGTGAGAGGAATTCAATATAATATGGTTCTTTTACCCGGTGTCGCCATGTTCTTCCTCTCTTCGTTTTTTCGTCAAAAACGTCGGGGGCAAGGGAAAAAGTGCGATCGTGGGTAGGATGCGGCTGACGACACGGCAAATAGCATCGGGATGCACAAAAATCGGTCCTTTTCAGCTTAAAATTACGGTTGTCGCGTGGGCGGCAGGATAGCCAAAGGGGTGGTATTGTGTGGGCATGGTACGACGAGAGGTAGGCGAGGGGAGAAGAGAGAGAGAGAGAGAGAGAAGAGGAGGTGGTGGAGGATTGGAAGAGGAACGAGGGGAAGGCGTAGAGACGCGGGGGTGCGAGTGTTGGGGGGTGAGGTGGGGTCGCGCGTCCCGGAAAAAAATCCATACAATCCGATCAGGACAATGTATACGTGTGAACGTGCGATTGTCTGGGTGTTCACGTGTGTTCGAACATTGATACGGAAGCCAGATCTGAGCGTGCACTGATAAATGCGAAAAAATCCCCCATTTTTAAAAGCGCCGATGCCTGCCGGCGCGCGATGCCGATTCGCGCGACTTGTGCGAACGTGCTTCTACGTTTGAGTGTGTACGTGCCTATATCGTCCGTCGAACCTAGCATAGCACGAAGAACTGGCAGTCGGATATCCTCGCTCTTGGTCACACTCGATCCGTAGTTCTCTAGCATTTGTCTCTCTCTATTTTTCTTTTTGTCTCCCGTCTTCTTTCTCTTTCTCTCTCTCTCTCTCTATCTCACTCAAAATCACCGTCTTTCCCAATACATATACACGAACAAGTTACCCACGATGCCTAGCGTTCTGTCGAAACAACGAGAAAACCGGCATTATCCTGCCGGTATCTCTTCCAGTGAAAATAGATCGTAAATTTTTTTTTAAACACTGTGCTTTATCGTTCGTGTTCCATTTGTTGGCAGACGTGGTTCCTGCGACATCGTGTCACTGTTAAAAATGAAACGAAGTTGCAAAAAGTACTACAATTTAAAGAACGAACAGGTCAGACGGTCCGATAATCTCATTTCCCGAATGTTATCATGGCGATCCGCCAAAATTTTTCAACGTCGATTTTTAATTCGTGCGTGTAGACGCGAATATTGGGTATGCAGACAGGAATAAGGATTGTGAATAATATATCAATTTTCCTGATCGTTAATGCTTTGTATTGTGCAATTTGGATAAGGTATTGTATATTTAAAATTATCACGATGAAACGAAAACGGGATAATACATTCATTTTTATGGACAGGCTATCGGCGTTCGGGTTTGAACAATTTTTCCACCTCTCTCTTTTCATTCGGCGCGTGCGCGAGAATCATTAATGTTATTAATGTGACAGAGCAGCACGGACGGAGATTCGGAATAATCATTGCCATAATTAATGTCGCTCAAACATTCGGTTGAATATATTCGAGCCACATTGAATATACTACGGATACATGACTGACATTGAATATGGGGAAATTCGAGGTCGCTCTAAACTCGGTGGCTCTCATAAATGTACATATAGTGTACGCATACCGGATATAGACGATTTCTTAAAATACAATCGGAAATAAATGGCTCCATGTGAGAAAGATGAGACGAATCTCTCTATATTCCGATCGACGGTGCGATTTAGCGTTTTATCGGCGATCGTTTCGCGAGATTCGTTCGATATGTAATTTTTTTTCGGTAGAGAGGGAAAAATTTCCTCGACTCTCGACGAGAGAGCAGCGCTGTCCGATTTCGCAAGAGCCCATTGCTCTCTCGTACGAATCGGCATTCTAATTGGTTAACGACGTGTTCGAGATCTCGTTTTACTAGCGTACAAGCCGTTAGTATGAAACCGGGCTATCGTCGAATGCTATACGAGTAGACGTACGAGTGCATGCATGCGTGCGCGCGCCTGCGTGGGTGGTCGAATAGCGAAAGACGAGGATGCGAATAGTCGGATTCGTTGATAGCGAGTAGGTGTACGTTCGGCTACCAATCAAGCGGCCCCGAAACCTCATCAGTTTTTTTCCATCCGCGGCACCCATGCCCCCCTCTCCCTCCCCCGCGTTCACTCCCGATCCGATCGGTTCCCCCGTCGCCAACCCCCACCCGGGCTACCGTCGACCCGGGGCTTTCCCCCACCGCCCGACACTCGCGCGCCGTTCCATTTTTTCGTCGCTCCCGCAACTCGAATTCGCGATGCAATTATAATCCAGCTTTATGAAAAAAGAGGAAGGCCGGGAGGGAAAAAAATGCATCGCAAATGTGATTGAGCACCGATACGGTGGCGAGATTGCCGATGGTAGTGGGAGAGGGGCCGAGAGGGGCACAATCGAGGCGGCTATGGCCACGATGGCGGGGACGAAGAGGACGTAGCGAAACGAGAAGAGAGCGGAGCAAAAGTGGGATGGAGCGCATCGGGAGAGACGGGAAGCGATCGGGCCGAAGGGGTCCAGCACGCACAGGTGTACCCGTCCAAAGGGGAGGAAAGTGAGAGAGGGAGAGAGAGAGAGGGCAAACCGAAGCGAATGGAGGGGTTGAGGGATTGGTCAAACCGCTCGATTGCCGGTGCTGATAAAAAATTACACCCGAAAAAAAGTATCGCCTTCGCCTCGCTCCCCGATCCCCGAGCCTCCTACAGCGGCTCTCTCTCTCTCTCTCTCTCTCTCGCGCTCTCTCGTCCCCTGCAACCCTCTCTTCTCGCACCCACCTACGTCGTATATGCGCGTTCTCTCGCCGACCAAAGCTCGCGTATACATTATTCCTGCCTGGCCACCCCTTCTAGCCGTTCCTTTTTTTTCAACGCGTTCAGAGAGCGATGAAAATTGCGCAAAAACAAATTCTCACCTAGCGAGTTCTCGAGTCGTATAAATGCATTCTAAGCTTCTGCTTCAGTCTTATCTCGACCGTTATTGATTCTCGTTGGCTATCTACTCACGAATTCCCCGTGCAAATCAGGGTTCGTTGATTGTATATACGTTTCTTGAATTGTACGTATCGTTTGTTCTCAACAATTCCTTGAATTTTGTTACGTGTAATGCGAATTATGAGTTAGCATTGAAAAACTCGAACAAGGCGCATTATAGCATTATCGCGTCCGCATTTCATTTTCTAATTAGTAATACAATAGGAAACGCAACTTTTACCGCAGCTCCAATGAGCAAGTAAATGAGCTCAGTCCCAAGACTTTTCACGGTGCTTTATCCCGTACCGCATAATTGTTATACGGATTTCTCTCACGTTTCCTGAACCCAAACCGTGTAGTAGAATTCTCCCTCTCTTTCTCTTCTCTCGAAGTTGTAAATAAAACCACCCAAGCAAGGTGGATTCTCTTTCAATTACGAAAACACCTCACCTCGTATGTACGTCGTATATACATTCGCGCGCTCCAGAATGAAACTGAGGAAATGTAAATTTGGACTCACTTCGAGAAATACGCGACTGATAATTACGTGGAAACTGATCATTTTTTCAAAGTTAAAGCGATAAAGAAAAACAAGAAAAAATATGACGACGTTGATAATTCGCGGTAGCTCCTTATAGAGCGATACAATTGTCAAATGTATATTCAAATGATAGCTTATACGAATACGTTTTGCGTAGATGGTATATACGTATATCGGTGGAAATCCAACGTTCCATAGTAATTGTAATAATTGTTATTATTCGGTGTATAATTAACGCCGCGGCTGGAAGCACGGCGGAGAATGTCTTAGACGAAAAGTTTAAGCATGGTGCCCGTGGGCCATTTGCATAATTAATTAAAGAAGGAGCTCGAGTTTTCAACAGATTTTCATAGCCGCGCCTCCGACCGCGGTAAGGAACCTCCCAAGATCCTCTCCAGCGGCAATTCCGCGCTGAAATCGCGATGTTCTTAGTTTCCTTATTTTTCACTTCCCCGCTTCTCTCGCTTTTTGTCCCTTATCGGGAGGAAAAAATTTCAACGAGTCGACCCCTTCGTCCCTGCCGTCGCGCGATAATTGCAGCCGCGCGCAAGCCTCCAATGAATTAGGTGGAAAATGCATAAAATTATCTATACGAAATTCATACCGTTCGTTCGACGAAATCGGAGATTGACTTACCGCGCGAATAATTCATCGAGCATTCATCGATCCCACGGAGGACGGACATGAATTATCTCACGTCAATTTTTCCGGCCGTGTAATTAGTGCCATTGTTAAAAGGGAGATCTAAATCAAACTTTTTGTTTTATTTCTCGATCCGTGATTATCCCGACGTTTCCGAATCCTGGTCGTCGTTTCCTGTGAATACACGGTGAAATGATAAGCTCCCGATTGTGTTAAAATCCGGGTACGCGTCTTTTTTCGCTGCATATTCGAGAAGGATCCATATGGCGAAATTCTCGTACTTCATTTTTCCCCTTCTGTTTTTAATGAGATTTCGAGCGAGAGAGGGAGCGAAGAGGGAGCGCGCGCGAGAAAGAGAGACCGAGAAAGAGAGAGAGAGAGAGAGGTGGAGGGAATATACGCTGGCGACCAATGGGTATACCTAATCCTATACTTTTCATTGATTTCATGCGCTGTTCATACCAGAGCCGTGACGGGGTGTAGAGGAGACAGGAAAACGAGACGAGAACGTCGGGGTCGAGGAGACGAGGGGGTAAATGTAATTAATTATCCCAGTAATGACTCTGACTGATGAGCGACTGGACAAGTCCGGCCAGGTTGGAATAGCGTTGGAGCGGTGATGGGTTTGAACTGCTCGAATGTATTGAATAAGTTTTATTAATTTTCTTTTGTAATAATTATTTTTCAACAAATTTAGCAATCTGGAATTAAAATAATTCTCATCGGATAATTGCTTTCGAAAGAAATTCAATTTCGCATCAAAGTTTTAAGCACCGTTCGTAATTGTTGTTAAAATCAACACTCAAATGAACAATGGTCTGAATAACCATTCCGGCTCAAATCGCTTAAGAACGGGGAAAGAAATGATGGTCTCGAGTACGGATTGTCTCGTGAATGGAACGTACGTGTTCGAGGGCCGTTCGTACCCTTTACTCGGGTTCGCGCGGCGTGGCGCGCGAGACAGCGAGAGAGGCGCATAGAGGGGCTGTGCATGACAAGGTAGATTTATTTTTTTTCACACCCCACGCCAGGACTCACCAGGGGCTGGACGAGGTGTTTTAATATTTTAATAGGACGGCGGAATGGCCGGTTTCGTGACTTGGCGTTTTATAATGATATTCTCCCGGCGTTTCGTTCGCATAGTAGCAGGAGAAAATCAACGGCTTGGAATAACCCATTTCGCCGCCAGCTCGTTTCTACTCTCCTAAAATAACAAGACCTCCCTTTATTTCGTCGCCCAATCGACTACGAGGTGCGCACGAGATTCGTCTCTTGTTTTCCAACTGATTTATGAGTTGCGAAAAAACGATAGAACAAAAACAGTTTCACAGCTGATATTAGTCTCGCGCGGCCGACAAGGTCGTTTCTTCATCAACGGTATTCACGGCAACGCTCCCTTATTCAATCAACTTGGGTATCTCGCTGTCCGCCGATGTATTATATGCTACCGCGGAAAAAATTCATTTCGTAAAATTACCACTTATACGTATCAGCCGGGTGAAAATTATCGAACGCGTATATCATCGCTACCGTTCGTTAATTATCAGAGAAGGCAATAAAAATGGTAGGAAACACGTTTCAGCGTAAGGTGGTCTCGCCGAAATAACCGATCTCACGCCTAGCCATTATTGTTTCGCCGGCTCATTAATTTTCATATACGGTCGCGGCATGCGCGTTAAACGCGTGACGCGTTGTATCCAACAAATTTTCGTTTCGCGATCGAGAGCTGAGTCATTCTACTCTATCGGTTTTGCACCTCGTGTTTCACAATCATTCAACGAGGTGTGGGAGGGTCCCTCGTCATCCGTTTCGCCTGTCCTTCTCGCTGCTGATCGTTTAAATCGTGCCCCATACCAATTTGCTAACCGGCTCCTTTCTCGCCTTCTCGCTTTCAAAATTTATACCTCAGATTTTAGAATCTACAAAGCTCTATTAAAAGAAGTATACGTACAATTCTACCTTACGATTCTATTGACGAAATTTGCATTTTAAAATTGTTTATTTGTAAAATAGCAGGTATTTTAAATATCCACATAATATACGTCGAATCGTACAGAGACCCTTATTGCGTCAATCGCCGATTCGTGCTTTTGTTTCAAATTGAAGTCATAAATGTTCAATTATTACTCGCGTGATGAAAAAAATGCTATTGTGTGTACGTCGATATATCATGTAACATGAAAATTGTCAATATTTGCGAAATCTTTGAGTAACCGATTATCGATCTGACGAATTAGCATTTTTCCAATTTTCGAATAAGCGCGCGTATGCATAAATAAAATGACATTCCGGTGATAAAATTAATTAAATTTGTATGATACCTGACGAGAGAGGCATTTTTTTCGAAACGACGAGGTAGCGTAAAGTTTACGGCAACGGTATTCGGGGGCTCGGGCGATCAAATGACCAGATCGTTCGACGCAGTCGTGTCCGCATCCGATTGACGCCGAACGAGGAAAAAAAGGAATTACGAAAAAGAGAGGGTTATATGGGTGAACGAGGGGAGGGGAGATCCTATAGCGCGGGGGTGGTCGGCCGAGTGGCAGGGCCGCCGATGGCGTTGGGTGAACGGCGGAGAGTACGAGAGCGGGAGAGCGA
>NCVS01000178.1:462334-508679 GCA_003055095.1 Goniozus legneri | reverse complement strand
CCCCCCACCATAACATATACATATATATATAACGCCGGTTTAACGCACTCTCGCGACGTGCACAAACGCGTATTGCAATTTGCGTGTCGGAATCGACGACGACGGGGACACGCAACTAGGCGCGTATAATTGCGGACCGTAGAACGCGCGCGCGTTTCGTCGGCAATTTTCTCGCGCGATAAATCGCGACGAGAACGCGTCGCCGCGTATCTTATTAACAAATTTTCAACGAAGCGAAGCGAGAATTGCGCTATTTACTCACTCGGCGAATAACTATTCCTCCGAATGCGGGAGGACGATTGCGAATCGCGTCCGATTTCACTATTTTCAAAAACCGATGCTCGCATTGTTGTCGTTTCAATTGAATGACGTAATACGATGGGGCTCGATTGGTTCGTTCGGTTCGACTGAAATTCGCTCCCTCTGCGGTGTGCCTCTTATCCCGACATCACCACCCGAAATAAATGGCGAGGTCGCGATTTAATAAGGGCCAGTCACCATCTTCCGGTGATTAATTCTTACTAAAAAGTTGCCTCAACTTTACAGACTCCTTTCTCACGAACGCTAACTTCTCGGGAGTCATTCTTGACAACGACGTTGGGCTCTGCCCTCCGCTCCGTTCATCCACGGCGCGGGGTAAACTTTCGACTATATTCCCAGCGAGCGGGGAAACTTTCTTGGCTGTGAAATAACAGGTTGCGATATCGTCCCCACTGTTACAATCGACGGTCATCGATACCTAATATCCCAATACGTAATTAGTCGCGCGGAGCTGCTAAAGTCGATGCGCTACACGATATCGCATTTTCATTTCATTAATTATCCTCGAATAAAATCATTATGTTTCGGCTTCATAAATATTTATACGAATCGCGAGCGCTCGCGTAAAAATTAACCACGGAGTATCGTTTTTCTCTTCATTCGTATATTCGTATATCGTCGACTTCGAATGGTCATTAATTGCACACCGGGTGTCTTCGTGTACGGTACTACTCCTATAATAACTTAACAAAATCCGTATTCAGTGCTGATCAGGTGGCACGGCTAACTAGTGCGAAACGAAACTACGTAAGCAGAAGCGTTCTAGTCAGTTATATCAAAAGTTCCAGATTCACTATGCTCCCTCTACCTATTACTGAATCATTTGCGAGTGCAATAACGGACTATGCGTTACTTTCAAAAACCGATCGAGGAACGTGGCGTTGTTTATGTAAATTTTAATATTTTTTTGTTCAACCAGTGGTCGCTAATAACCATATCGGTTGATGCGACGTTAAATAAATGAAATGAAAAAAAAGAGAGACGCTCACACACGCTATTCGATAATTGGACCACGCCAGCTTTTGTACCGTCATGCGTGTATAAATAGATGCGAATAATGATATAAATCACGATTCCGCGACAATAGTACAGATAATAAGTTGGTTCGCAATTTGTTATGGAAGAGAAAAATATATTCGTTCGTTGTGTACGAGGAACGAAGACTCGTCAAAATACCGTAGCAATTGAAATATTATTGTGGGTTTCTCAACGCGAAATAAAAACGAAAGACAATTCAAATGCGAGATGTACATATCTCTCTTTTTCTCTCGCGTCGGGGAAGGTATATGTTGGGAATCGTATAGGCGCGGATGGTCCAGTCTCGCGGGGTCCCTGAAGCCATTAAAATAGAAATGGGAAACTTGGCCCTCTCAATTTCGGCATAATATCGTGATTACGATATGCAGAGATTGCGTATAGTCACGCGGATCTGGACGGACGCCCCTTACGTTCGCGTACATAATATCTCCCAACTCACCCACGCGTCGTGTTTCCCATGCATTTATTCCGCATCAAACGGACGTACTCGCGATCATTTCTTTGTGTCTAATGTATATCTTAATAATGTATTTCTCTTAACGCGGAGTGTCTCTTTTCACCATATTCTCTTCATTCAATCGTCGATCGAGGAATTACATTATCGCAACGAACGTCTTTCATCCCGCGACTGAGTACACTCGGGAATGAAATCATGTGTCCGATAATTATATTTGATAATTTCTCAGCGACGACACATCCTGGCAGGTGAGCATCTGCCACGTAACGCATCTTAATAATCTACGTATACCATTAACGCGTGTACGTAGACGCGCAGACGCGCGCGCGTCCACTCCGGTACGCGATAAACATATTTATTGCGGTATGATGAACGGCTCTTCCCCGAGTGTCGAACGCGTCAGAATTCCACTCGATTCTCGAATTCCGAAAGGTATACCACGAGAGATGGCGTACGGCCGCGAAACAAATCCAGATAAACACGTACGCGCAACTATAGAGGGTTTATGCGTTTCGCGACGACGGTACCCGCGATCTCGAGGATTCAAAAAGGGCGGGGTATATACGCCAGAGTGGAAAACAAAACTATCGCGGAGTACGAGAGAGGGTAGAGGAAGAGGTGAGGCGCGGCGCGCGAGTTCTACGCCCGGGCATCACCATAAATCCCCGAGTGTATGGCCGCACGCTGGTCGTATTCGCGCGTGAGATAGTGCACGGAGCGGTAGAATGTATCAAAATCAGGCGCGAGGTTGCTTTATGGACGGGAACGCTCGTAAATACGCACTTCTGGTACTCCTACTCGACTGCCTCGGAACGCTCCGGGACTTGGAGAGAAACTGCCTTGGATAGGTTAGGCGATAGAGAAAGGGCTATGGAATAGCTTCTACGGGATGCTAATAAAAGATAGAGCCGACTAGATAGACTCTGTTGCGATATCGTCTCTTCGCCTAACCTCTCGCACAAGCGCGCCCGCTCACTTCTCTATTGTTCCGCGGGATAGTCACCCATCTCCCCCCCCCCCCCCTCCAGCCAGCGGAACCCGAGCGCGCACGGATGATGGCGAATTTAATGTCCGCAATTTATAAAATTACGCAACTTGCGCCCTCGGGATTGGCCTTTGTTGGAGGGACGCCATCAAAATCGTACATGCGTTCGCGTATATCGTGTCAATTTTAACGGGAGTGCCAATTTCTCGCTATGGAAAAAAAAAGTAATCCAAACAACAGGAACGAAAGTGGGAGTTTCGCGAGTTGGCGCATAATTTCGAAATCAAGGCACCGAAGCCGGGCGCGAGTACGGTCTGGCCCTCGGAAGAAGGGGTTCAAGGATTCCTATGCCCTGAGAGTGCGTGACGGACCATCCCAGCGTATACACCCGAGAGGCCGATCAGCCCCACGAGCAGCGCTCGCACACATAGAAGGGTGTACACTAACGATTCCCTGATCTGAAACGCTTCCCCATCCACCCGAGAGCTATTCCCACCCGATTCACTGCAGGCTGTGAAATTCCCTTACGAGCTGTGGAAACAGTTATATCGTCCGACTACGGTACTACTACGACCCGCAAAAACGGATCGATAGTCAAGAATTGGAATCCCCGGCATTATAAATTCTCTTTCTCCTCGTGTAAAGAAGATAAGCAGATTTCCGAGCTATCTCGTTGCGCTGTTCGATATATTCCTCTCGGAAGTATGGAATTTTTTCGCCCCGACCATTTAACGCGGCAGAGGTACACTCCAGGCGGATAGCGAATCCAAACTTCCGAATATACAGATGCGCGAAGGCCGCGTTAAAGCGAAGAGCTAAGGTGTTAGTCCGCACGGAATTTCCTACGCTTGATGCCGGATACGTGGCTTAATTGCACTGGCTCGCAATGTAAATATGCCGCGTCAGTTCACCGCTATCCAACGCGCGTAAACGCGTATGTGCCGTCATACATTCGCACGCACTGTGCATGTATATGAGTCCCGCGGCCACTCTGTCATCCACGGTAATGCCACTGTGTCATCGCTCACCGTTGCGTTATCGCGGACAATGAGTTCTTGCAACACGCGTTGACCGCTCCTCTTCCACCACCGCACGCGTCGCTAATGATCAATTTAGTTTCTTCGTTTACGCGTCATCCCCGGTTTCGCCCAATTTCGATTCGCGAAAAAACTTGGGCGGTTTGAAAACATTGTGCACACGGTACGAAGAGTATTTCGTCCGCGCGACGTACACTAGTATAAATTGTCGCGATAAATTTTTTCTTTGTTTTTCGCCCCTTCCGTGTGACGATTCGCGAGAATTTTTTCGAGCGGGCACATTTGAAATTCGCGGAATTAAAATGAGAATAATATTTTCTCTGTGGATTTGACCGGTGTGAAACGAGCGGACATCGCTGGTCGTGTACCTTCGACCGAACTCTTTTTCGACGGATACGGTTTACGTTTGCGAGAGGGAAGTTTCGCGCGGCCGATTTAATTGGGGAACGCGCGCGTGCTAGATCCGAGCGCATTAATTCACGGTGTAGGTGCGATTTTCCACTACTAATATTGAATCTTGTTCCAGCATCCATGAAATTGGAAACTCCTATCAACCATAACGGCCGTTCTAATTCGATCGTGAGACAGAGGCTGCTGGTTCCCGAATTTCTCTTTTCCTTCCGCGACACACGAATAGAGAAGGGCAAATAGTATAGACGGCGAGGCCCCCCAGTGAAGGAAGTTCCTAATCCCTGTGGCCGGCTAACACTCCGATATATACACCGGGAGTTCGCCGAGTGGACAGGCCCTACAATGTTACGGAGATATCGGTAATGTCTATTTACAGATATCGAGACGAACTGGACTAAAAGTACTTAAACAGCTCTCGAAAATACAGACTCCCAAAACTAATAGAAATTTCGCTCGTGCTATTTTTGGAATAATTTTGGATTGCCCATTACTCGAATTACGCGATGAGTCAATTCGAGTGACGCACCGGTTCATTAAATCCGGTACCGTAAGGAAAAAAACGAAATTGACGAACCGAAGATAACCGGAGCTATATTTGTTACTACTTTGACTTGGAAAGAGTTGACCCGACGACTGTTTGGTCTTCATAGACGATGCCAGGCGGAAGATGAACGATCAGCGCTAATGATCGTCTATGGAGGTCGCGCGTCTGTGTGTTAGTCGAGTCTGTATGAGGTTCCAAGGCACACCGACGGTATCATCCCTTTCAGCTCCGTACTTAGGATGACCATCTCATTTATATAGTAAAACAGAGTCGCGCAATGGTGAGGCAAGGACGGTAGTTGAGTTTGTTTGTCGAGCAAACGTTTGCCGACGACACCGCCGGACACTGGTGCCTGGGCTCGCTCTGGTCCTTGCTACGAGTCTGTCTGAACCACTAGAGGTGGGTTTAATACTATCTCTCCTAGGATGAACAGTGGTGGTCAAATAACTTTAGCGAGTGATTCTCTCGGAGCGGTATTAATACTGCCCAGCCCACTTCGAATATCCCCGGAGGATACATGAAACATCGGTAATCTGAAGGTGGTGTGCACCGTTCTCGCATCTCGAACGACCGTCGTCTCGCGGCATCGGAATTGCAACCAGAAGCACGAATCGAACGATAATGATACACGCCGTGTAAACGCGAAGAAAATTCGCCGCTGTAATACACCCCTGTAGACAGTCGTACGCATTATGCATACCGGGTATGAAAAGTCAAGATCGCGTTGGTCTTACTTGGTGATTTCAGGCATCGCGGCCGTAAATCCATCAATAAATCCCTGGCCCTCCTCAGGGTGACCACATTTGCTTACGGATAAGAAGCAAAGACAAGCACACCGGGCGGAGGTGTAAGTCTGTAAGGCAGTGAGGAATGGCTCGGTTTGGCGAGCCTTTAGCCCGGCTTAGCATGTACTGGAAACACCATCCCCTATCCTTCGTGTTGGGGCCAAGTTATACCCGCAAACAGTCGTACATTAGTGCCTGCAGGAGTCCTGCAGGATTTATAAGGGGCGCCCGTGGGCGCACGGGAGTCGGTGTGGCCGTCTCTGCCGATGTTTAAAACTGGCGAGTCTGAGGGACGGGCGCGCGAGGGTGGAAAAGACGCAACCGAGGGGGCGAGCGCCGGCACGGTTCGATCGGAGCCGTTCGATAATCCACGAAGAAGCACGAGAGCATTCAATCGTCCCAGCTAATGAACTTTATTCGCGCGAATGCGTGACTCTCGCGATCCAAAGAAGTCCACCGCGAATAGCGCTACATAAGTGCTATTAGTAGCGGTTGACGCGAAAGCGTAAAAACGCAATAAGACGGGAGATTGCAGTCGCGTGCCCTTGTTACACTCACGACGGATGCGTCCGAGTGTCGGACGGCGTACATATCCTTGCTCAGTTTCGAGACTTAACGAGCAATCTGCGCGGCGGAGGCGACGAGGTCAAACGAGACGGCCGAGAAGAGATGACTCGAAACTCGCTCGCTACATAGAGTGTCTAAGAGTTCGGGCACGGTACGTGAGCACGTTGCCGGAGGGGGGGTCGGCCCCGTGAACTGGACCGAGAGGAGAGGGTGGGAGGTGGTCGAGTGCAAGAGAGAGAGAGAGAGAGAGAAGCAGAGGACTGGGTTGAGCGAGCGAGGATAGAGGGCGAACTAAGGGGGAGGTTGGCGTCCAGTGGTCAGCACACTTGGCTGACCCTACTTCGCTAACTAGTTTAATGATATATGTTGAGCTACAAGCGCCTTGATTAATCGTTAACTAATGTTGGACCTTGCAGTGCACGACCACCAGCGCCGCCGAAACCAGCACCACCACCCATACGGACTCTTACGTGGCGTCGTACGGGCCGGACGTGTGCCGGAGTAAGGGTCAGTTTGGGACGACTGGCGGGAGACGAGGGGGAGTTTTGAGACGGAGAGAGAGAGAGAGAGAGGAAGGTCCTCGCTACCGCAGCAGTCCTTACCCTCGTCGAATCTACGAGACCAGAGCTCGAGCGTAGCCAAACAGAAATCTAATCTCACTCTGCTTATAATTTGATTTATGATCCCCGCTGCTAGTATGTACTTATGAGTAGCAAGTTACGAACTACCCTTTCGGTTCTTTAAAAAAAAAAAAGCGAATTCGAAAGTGAAGGAGGTAGAACCCTTTCGCGTCGCGCGGCTGCAATTCATTTTCTACCGACGCTACGAGCCGTCCTACGCGGCAAAAGTATCGCAAGATGTACGCGCGCGCTGATTCGCAGCGATTGCGAGAGTACCACTTTGTTTTGCGCCTCTCCGCACCCCACTCGACGCGAATTAAATTAACTTGCCGTCTTACTACCAGGCCGTATATTCCTCGAGCGTGTACGCGAGGCTCGAGTATCGGTCATCCCTAATTCGCTTATGGCCCTCGATCAATTAAGTCGCCGGCCGTTCGCGCAAATCCATGGGCTCTCCGGATGCCAGCCGACTAGCACGTTTCGTTAATAAAGGTTCAAGGACAATGGATGAAACGCTGAAACGTTATATCGCCATTATAATACCTCTCCTAACGCGAATACGCGTTACGCAAGCCAATAATGTTAACAGGACTGGTGAAATTTCTATTTTCGTCCTCTCCTTTCGAAACGGGAGAATATATATTGCGTATTCGCATCGCCTTGTCTCTACCATCTCGCGCGTTTGCGGTAGCGACGGCAAAACAATAGGTCTCTTGATGCATCGATTTATCCGACCGGCAAGTTATTACGACGTATTGATGATCTGGAATTCCGATCTGGAACGATTCGAGGCGCGAAGATGAGACAAGAAAGCGTTTAGTTTGAGCAATTTCACGGGACGAGAGCCTTCGCCGGATAAAATTGAAGTCGCTAACGTGCTGAAATGAGAAGAGAGCGGAAGAGAGAGAGAGAGAGAGAGAGAGAGAGATGAAGAAAGAGAAGGAGTAGAATTACCACGGAGTACACGTTGCAGTATCCACACGGCGTTCGATTAATAGCAGCGAGCAGTGCTCATAATGTGGTATCGGTGGAATACTGGGAATGGATCGCGAGCGGACTATGGAACAGGGTATGTAAGCAGGTTGCGCGCGGACGAGGGGTGACGCAGTGGGGTTGGTGTAAAAGTAGAGGAGAGAGAGAGAGAGGAGGAGCGAGACGAAGGAGGAGTCGGGACTAGCAGCTCAGGGATGCAAGACACCGTGAAATTACCAGCAGAGTCTCTCATCCCCGGAGAGTGGTGGAACGGACTCTGTCCACTCCGCGCCTTGGACCCGTCCGGCCAGCGGGTATTTGTCTTGTCTCCTTGTTTATGAGATTCAACATTGTTATTTGGCACCGTCTGGGAGTTCGCGCGCGAGCGCTACGTCTGTTATCCACGGCAGTTCCCAGACCTTAGTTTCCGGCGAGTGTTCCGCGCACTTTAAAATATCGCGCGTCTCAACCTGACTTTATCCGTGCGAACAAGTTCGATGGCCCTTAATCAACCGAAAGAGGGACTATTTTCTCTCTCTCTCTCTCTCTCTCTCTCTCTCTCTCTCGTTCGGCTTATTCGTCCGAGCTCCCGTATATATACGTACACGAAGAAACAAGTGAACCCATTAAATTGATATACGCTGCGACGGCGCGCACTTATTGCTCACCGACTACGAGATGAGAATCTTCGGGTCAGCCGAGCCCTATAGCCCGCGCATGTCTGCGGTTTAATCAATGTTTACGAAGAACGGACATGACTGTTATATAATTTCCGTTCGCCTATGCGCATTTCTTTCTTCGTTCGCCCATGTTTTATTGCCCAGCTACGTTATATTATGCTAATCGAAATGCGCTCAACGGGCTTCCGAGATGCCCGCAGAGAGTCCTGTTTAATTCAATTCCGTCTCAACTGTCCTTGTTATTACTTATTACGCTACATCTTGCCTTTACATATCTACGTATAGTATGTATATATCTGCGTTATATATTCGCGCGGCAACGTATATCACGTAGAGGGGCATACTTAATAATAACTACGCGTGGCCAGGCGTGTGCGAGGAGAGCTTCACCGCTTGGGTATTAATTACGACACGGTTAGGATTTTCAATTAAATATATCCGACGCGCGCGCGGGACCGCCTTATCTTGACCGTAATACGTTCTCGCCGTGACCATCGAACACCGCCTTCGACAATGGAGTCGTAGCTACGTGATCGAGCAAATTGCAATTACCGATAGAGTTTATTTCGAATACCTCCGATAATGGGATTCATCGCGAAATCGGTTAGGAACGAGAAATTATGTAAACTCGAAAATAAAGAATGCGACCGATATATAGAATGTTAATTAATTTCATTTTCGTATATTTTCTAATCGGTTTAACTAGAATGGAACCGCGATTGCCATTCAATGACAATAGGTCGAATTTAAATGTACGTTCGATGTGTTCTTAGAGAGGACTATTCGAACGAGCTCTGGCCATTGATAACGGAATAACGTAATAGTCGGAGTAATTGATTGAACAACCGTACCGCATCGTGAAACCGCACCGTACTTTTAATCAATATTTTCCGAATGGATTCTAAGAATCTCGTTAAGAAACGATCCGAAGTTAAATTAGTACCAACCTAACTTGCCGATGAAGTATACTAAGCTGTTTGCGATAGATATGTATATGTACATATATAGGTATACTTGTTTCCGTGCATAATTAGTTATCGCCCAATTAATGAGAGCTATCTCCACAGTTCGAATCTTATCGAGTTTCGAGTTATCCATTATTCTATCGGAACGTCGAAAAAACCGACGATGGTATATACGGGGAACGATTAATTCCAAGTTCGTGTATGATGCAGAAAGGGATTCTCGAGATTTCCACTGCGGCCGGGTGTAATGCTTCGTGAAATGCAAAATAGGCTCATCGAGCATGCGTGGCATAATCGTATTTCGAAGTGAACGATTGCCCGAACGATTTTAACGACGTGAAATTGACCGTTTCGCTTTCTTTCCTCTTTTTTACTTTTAATCGGCGCATGCGAAGGTCGGAGATGCGCGGGCACATTAAACCTGTTGAAATCACATTATCCTTTCAGGCGCGTCCTTTTAGGTACACAATGTAATAAATCTGTCCGTTACAGATTCCCCTTTTCCAGAAAGAGAAGAGAAGGATGGGAATCGGGGAAGTAAAGGTATATGCACGCATATATCCTGTTAGTCGCGAGTTACACCGCGGCGAGATTGAACGAATGACATCGAGAACGTATTTTACAGGTAGCCGAACGGGTTAAATGTCGGCCTCAAAGAACGGCCCGACAATTAATTTTACAAGGGGGAAGGTGGTGGTCGAATGAAAATAGAAAAAAAAAAGAAAGAGTAAACAGCGGGCTGCGTGCGCCAAAGTCCATTCCTCGCGACGATGGGTTTATTCGCGTGAGCTATTCGGCAGACAGCAGAGTCCCGCATCGCTGGTCATCCACGTATAATGTCTACCGTCAATATAAGCTGTCGAATGCCTTTTCCTAAATTGACAGATTTTCAATTTAATCAAGTTCCTATCTAATGGAAAAATGCCCGATCTATCGACCTACGAACGGAGGGACTATCTCGCTCCCACTCCCGAATACATATTCACACTCCCGCTGGTATACGCGCACACAGCCGCACGCGGACGAACGAGCAGTGAACGTGCAGGGTAAGATTGAAATAATACTTTTATGTTTAATCACAATCGAGGTGAGCGTGGCTCGTCTCTCCACCGCCGATCGACGATCTTGTAGATTAATCTATTGATAAACGTTCCATCACTCTCGCGGCCGGCACACAGGGGAGATACGAACGCGACGTCCGTGACGGAATATTGCTTTTTCTTCTCCCTTTTCTTTATTACCCAAACACATTTACCAATTTAGCCCGTCCGGCATATTTCCCTCTCCTACGTACCCTTTCGATTTCTTTCTCCGGTGACGTTGATCCTCTTCCCACAGATATCGTTTGTCAATCCTAGCTGCAGTTTCATTAGTTAGTCTCTCGGTACTGAAGCGATTGTCGTATGTACGTTATGCAATCGTGTCTCTCGGTTAAGCCAAATGAAAAAAGGAAACGGAAATACGATTTAACCCGTCAAAAATATTAATTCGACTATTCTAGAATCTAATTATAGGAATAGCGTCACCTGCAAATGAGAATAAAACGTTCTCGCGTATATACGATTTTCGCTATCGCAAGTTAATGCGGTAAATTGATATATTGAGCAAAAGCATTTCGGAATGGAATCCAGGACAATCTCGACCGCGATGTAATAAATCGAGATACGCTAGGTTGAGGAGTATCTGGAAAATGTCCATGTACGAGCTAAGCGAGTTAATAGAAGGTCAGGTGAATCACAGTAAGATATTCGAAACGATATATTCGATATGTATTCGGTATTTATAGCGCGCATCGAGAGTCGAGATAATTTTTGTTTCGGAAAGTATCATGCTCTTCTAACTCAATTCTATTCAAATTTGTTTATTTATAATTATTGTTGGAATTTCAAAGTAATAACGTCGCTGAATTTAGCGTCACGCGAAATAATTTACGGCTATTCGACATCGAACGCCCTTTTAGATACTCCCCTGGACTTCCTATATCTGAATGGCTGCTGGTCTTGTATCTCATGAAATCCTTGAACGACTGGGTCGCCTTTGTATTTACCTCGCGCTTATTAGCGTAACAGAGCTTTTCATTATTACCGTAGGAACGGTGAGTATTTCGTAATTAAAAGTAAAACCGCTAATGACGTCGCTAGAATATTCGAGTGCGCTCGAAAGGCCGAACAATTTACGATCGTGGGGTATAAAAGAGCTCGCCGAGAATGTAATTCCGATGTGTACAACAGAGTTTCGATCTCTCGCGTGAATTAACGGCGCGTCACTTTGGCGGCGTGGATGTTTTTCGCATTTCGATCTCGTCCGATGCGTGAGTGAAAGATCGTTGATCATCGGCGATGCGCGCTCGAAAAAAAACAGAAGACAGAGGGAAAAGAAATTACCGATCGGTCGGTAGGTATATTATGGTTGTTTGGCGGGACGTTCGCAAAATATACGCCCCGGTTCTTTAGCGCGTAAATCGCTCGACCCCTTCCTTCGCGGAGCGAAATGCGCGTGCTACGTGTGCACAAGAGAGGTGGGGAGGAAGAATACGAGGAGGAAGGAACGTCGGTGTTTGTCGAGAGGATAATAGCGTAATGGATGGACAGAGACAAAACGGGCTAACGGACGGAACTGCCGCTCTCGAGTGTCCAAAACGAGGCAGACGCATCGTCGGCTGTCGGTTATCGCGCCTGGCTACTATTTTTACGGATTAATTAATGTCTCGGTCGCGCCTCAGCCTTCCTCTACGCGGAGTCGTAGGACACTTCTAATAACTCAAACGGCAATCGGAGAGAACACTTTGTCGAATCGATCCGACCGAATAACGAATTCAATATAAAACGTCTGATTTTACCGCCCACGGTAAATTGTATCAGGTGGAACAGTTGGACTCGTTCCGTGAACAACAGCCATCGTCGACGAGCGACGTTAGCAGCAGAAGCCGTTCGGTCAACCATACGGATGATGTGGACACATAAGCACCGTGCAAACAGTTACTACTAAGCGATCCAGGCGACGGCACACACCGCCCACGGACAAGAGTCTTCCATCCAAGACTATTCACATCTTAGCTTCACTCACGACATAAATTACCCGATGAAATTATATCCGAGTTATTCGTATATGAATATGTAAAGTTCGTCTTACTTCTCGGTTTATAAGGTTCGCGCATGCTAATGTCTTCATTCGATGGACAAATTGATCCTTTCCAATTTCCCATTGGTAGGAGCGATAATTTATCTCACGGTGTCGCAGGTTTGATAGACGATCGATAATCGAGAGCAGCGACCAAGATCAATGGGCGAAGACAACCGGGCGATTAGACTTTACTCGGCGACTGGAACGCGGAAGCCTTTCGCGAAACGCTTAAGCGAATGCGCGCTCGAAGAGGGGAGAGAAAAATCGCGGTAACTCTCTCGCGCACCAGCTTTGCCTACTGTTAGAAACTTTGACGTTACCCGCCGCCTGACTTTCCCACGCCTTTTACCTTTTACGCGCGCAGAAATGCAAGTCTTTATTTCTACGTATTTTTGCTGCTCGTAAAATCCGCGCGAACAATGCAAATCCGGTTCCACTTTGCTGGAGTGCGATTACTCGGCGATTTGCCTCGCGCAAAGATCGAGTATGGCCTATTCCTCCTCGACGTATCGTTTTACCGAAATCACATCGATGTTACTCTTTGTTGTATCGTGTACGCGCTCGCGTCGATTTCATCCTCGGGCGATATGGATCATAGAAAAAGCGATTACGTAACGAGGGAAGACGTACAGTGACCCTCGTGTACGAATCATTCGACGCGCTTTGTTTTGTAACTTGATCGTATACAGGTCAGAAACACCAATGGGTCGATTTAGGCTAGGAAACATCGGGGCGTAACGGTTACTTAAACGGACAATTGACTATCATTGACGCACAAAACCGTTTATAACGAATGGAATGATCATTTGGACAAAGGGACGCTACACTTTCTCGTTCTATCACGGTCAAATGATATTCGTGTGCGCATCGTTTTCATCGTTCTATACGTTAATTGGTAGAACGTCACAAGTTTATTAAAAGACCAACTTCCACGAAGGAGAATTTGTAGTTTCTGGTTTAAAAGCGACCTGGATTGTTGCGAATCGAAGGAGCTGTTCAGCTGGATTGCGATAGTTTTGCGCTTACCTCGCTTTTCAGGTTCAATGGGACGTCGCATGGCGGGTCCAAGTCGGCTTCCGTCTTCACCTGATGAGACAGCATGCTGTAGCTGTGCCGTGGTGGCACCGCGGTCGCCAACATGTTAGGATGCTGAAGATGTTGTAGACGAGGCTGAAGATGCGATTGATGATGATAAGGCGGCGACAATTGGGTGCTCAGTGTGCGAAGATCGGCGGGTGGCGAAGCGGGCGCAGCAGTACTGCTTTGTTCCTCCTCGGCCGAACCCTCCGCCATGTCATTCGTGCATCCCGCGGACTCGCAATCTGCAAGTCAATCGAAATTGCTTATCAGAAAAGGTTTATCGAAAATTCAGCGACACTCCCATTCCGGCCGAATAAACGAAATTCTCATATATATGAAAGCGAGAGACACAGTAAATCGTCGCGAATAGGAGCGAACGTACGACTATTCTTACGCGATTAATTATTTTTATCTAAGCGCTCGGTTAACGAGAATCCAAGGGCAGCGGAGTCAGAGTTCCGTCTGGATTCCTCCTTCCCTTATGCCATTTCCCAATGGCACGAATACACGAATGCGTTCGCTCGCGAATAACCAGCAAACATCTGCTTCTATTTTTGCGCTGGCCGGAGTCCAGCGGCTCAGTTTTTAAACTCTCGCTTTCTTATATGATGAACGGCTGGATCATCAAGCGGAAGCACCGCATCGTATAACCCGCCGGCGCGCTACCGAGCGCGTCTGATATCGTTTCAACGACACTCCCGCACGGCGTTGCTCTTTCGTGCGGGGGGAACGAGGTGGCAGGGAACTCTCTATAGCGAGATGTAAACGAGTACTTTTATCTCGTCTTACGAGCCCTTGTTGTAACGTCGCGTTGTAACGGCATTTAAAAAATTAGTAAAAATTGAAAAATTCAAAGACAATGATAGAATATTCGGGGTTGAGTCATTACGCCGTCTGGTTCTCGCGTCAGGCCAAGAGTTACACACTATAAAGGTTTGCGCATGCGAGGGTGATTCGGCCGGTATAATTTATGCCCGAGATAAAATTCGCATCGGGCGGCCGTATACGCGTGTGGCAGTCTACGTTCCTATTTCGGTGCTCTGACGCGCAGCATGGAACGATAAATACGCGCTTTCAGGAGCGAAAAATCATTGACTCAACGCGAAACGATTTCTCGAAAAACACATTCCTCATTTTGCAACAAACTTCCACCCGGACCAGTCGAGGGACTTTCTTTTTACTCCCTTCGAAATCGTTAATTTCTCGCCTGAATCGTATCAATCGCTCAAGGGCCTCTACTCTCATGCCGCTGAAATTGCTAGATGCGTCTTTAACCACCGGTTACCCAGCCGAATCCCTTCGTAGCGATTATTATGTCATGTCTTGAGAATAATGGCGGTTGTTCCGAAACGCACGGTAATTAGCATCGTCAATTTAGGGATGCGATTTAATAAGTGCGCGGCTTCATTAACGAATCTCGGATCTCCCATATTGGAATTCACCCCGTGCGAGCGACCGCTTATATAGGAGCGTCGCATTTTTTTTTTGTTTTCTCGAAAACCGGCACTTTTGCGAATCCGCGGGCAGAAGAAAATTTATCGTCGTCTTATTATGCTACTCGCGCGCATTATAGCGCGATCCGTTGTACACACGCGCTGATAATTAAATTTCGAGGCCATCGGAGCGGGAGATCTAATTAATTCTTCAATTAATCTTCCGACTATTCGCTAATTAGTAGTCGCGCCAAGATATGTGGAAACTAATAGGGTTTCGAGCCGGCTGCGAGAGTTTTCCTCTCCACCCCGGTCTTCCGAACTCTCGTATTCGATTGTCTGTTGAAAATGCCTGATCGTTCCGCACTTTTCCTCCCGTCGTTGTTCGAGGAGAGAAAAAAAAAACATAATTGCACGACACCATAAAGCGCACCAACAGGCCTGAGATTCCGCGAAATCGGACGGGGCAATTAACGCACGACGTTGCAATTAACATGAGAGTATCGCTCGGGAGGAGCCTCGAGGCGATAAATTGCTCGCGACGAGATGTCGGTAGGTGCGTATGTATGTACATATACGCGTATGGCGGATACATGTGTGACACACGCGTATACCGTATAATCGTCTCAAGTAGCTACGCGACGATTCTCGTCGTTTGCAGCTTCGATCGTCATCGAGATAATTAAATCTCTAATGTTACCCCCGTTTCTCTCGATAAGGCGCGATAAAGCCGTTCTTTCTTCATCGAATGCCAGTCTCTCGATATTCGGAAGAATGTTAAAATATGATCTCGAGTAGGAACGTTCCTGGCGAGCAAGAGTGCCAACTTGTCACCGCAGGCTAACGTGCCCTCGAGTTTACTCGATCGGTTGGAACGCGCCAGTGCGGTGAAAAAAGTTTTGAATCTCGTGGTACGCCCCGAGGACGATTTTCGTATTCGTTGGGATATTATACAGTCCCGCTTATACCTATATATATTCTATATCGACGTCGACGGCGGTGAGCGTGGCTGAACGCACTTCGTCGTCGTCATCCACGTCGTCTACGTCGTCGTCGGCAGCATGTAATTAAGGGGGTTGATTGATGTTAATTCAAAGGGTAATTAAGAATGTTGCGCATAAAAATCCGGTAATTTATGGTCATTGGGGATAATTATATGTTGACCAGCTTGTAATTGCAAGCGCTCGGGTATAGTCTATACGTACATATATATGTATAGATATTATGTGTGTGTATAGAGATACAGCGTCCGGGAATTGTGGCTAGCCCTACTCTTATTCGTCGTGTGGGTGAGCGGTGCGGACCTCTTGGTTGCTAACATCCGATGCTCTCTCGCCCCATCGAACTTTCCATGTATGCGAACAAGGGAGACGGCTAACGCTGTATATACGATCTCAGATCGCAGCTTATTATAGGGGCTAGTAGATAAGGTGGGTTTGGAAACACCCGTGTGCCTCTGGCCAGTTAGTTTCTCCTGTCCGACCGTTTTCTCTCTCTCTCTCTCTCTCTCTCGCTCCCTCCAACCCTATCTCCATTTTTCCCTCTCGCACCGACGCTCTGGGCTATACGGACACGCATAAACAACCCAAGCTGGGAGCTAGGTAGCCCGCGATTTATGAGCGCGATTTTCTAAACGCGGTTTCAGAATTTTAGGCCGGCCCGCAATTCGCGGTTGTGCGCGCGGCTGAAGACGTGCCGCGAGCCAGTGTATACACTTCTCGCTCTTTCGCTCCTCGCTCGATGCGGGAGCTACTCTTCTACTCTCGTCGTGTTGCGCGCCGCGCCGACATAGAGACTATAAATAACTAGGGCCCCGTACAGATAATCGCCATATGGCAACGACGCGAAACGCGCGCATTCCTCCTCAACGCTCGTCACAGGCGCCGCTCGATTAGACGGCCAACCTCATTACGAGCGCACAGTCAGACGGAATTTGAATTTTCCCCCAACATCATCCACTCTCGAATACGTCTACCCAAATAGTAACTCATAATGAATTAGTTTATTTATAATTAATCGATCGGTGGTACCAAATGTACCTCGTCAAACGAAGACGATATATTTTTAGTTAACGGGAAATTGCTTAATTCTCATCACCGAAATACACTCCATTGGGCAATGAGTCGTGATTAATTATTTCCCTCGACCGTCGTCAAAGGATCGAGGGGGTCGTATTTATATTATTTTGTATGAAGAAATAATTTCCAGTATCGGAAGGATTAACGCCGATACCGGAGGATTCAAAAAAAAATTATATACTCGAGCGTGGCGATTCTGGCACCCGGGGATCGTAAAATCGTTCAAGGTCGAAGGGAGGCAAAGCGAGCGAGTGAGTGTGCAAAAAGGAGCGAGAAGAAGGCGAAGGTGCCGGTACAGTGGGGTGGGTGACCCTCCTACTTGAAACACAGCCAATAAAGCAATCCCAGCGGGACCAGTTGGCAACCGCCCATCGCGATATTGTCCCTTGCGAGTCCTTCTTTTCTTTGCTCTCTTTCTCCTGCACTCTTTTTTTTCCATTTCCACGATCCCCGTAATCAATCGAGCAGAGCCGACGACGCGTAATCGCGGCTTTGTGCATACATAATCCCGAGGAGTCGAGGTACGAAGCGAAAAAGAGAGGACGAAATAAAAACAGATAAAGGACGATACAGAACGAAGGCACAATTCATACGCACATGCCCCACGCCAATCGAAATTCGTCTCGTTGCCGTGCTCGAAGGTTAGGCTTAAGAGGCACCCGCGTGTTTGTCTACATACATATATGTATGTGTAGACGTGTACGCGCGTATCTACTGTACGTATCCAGAACGCCAAAGTGCCCGGCGAGAGAGGTAATGGTCGTTTCGTGCGATACCATTCTGTCAGAAATCCGAGGGGCTTTGTCCCGAGTCACGTAACGCAAGGATTAAACCGAACAGCGGCCCGTTAACGCGACTCTGTGGACGCCTCGCCGCGCGGTTACCGCTCCAATGTGTGTATGTACACGCGTCTAAACTATATAATGTACGAATATATATATATATATATATATATATATATGTATATGCCGTTTCGTCAGTATGAGCTCGCAATAATCACGCACGTGTGAGTTTCATTCGCGATTCGTAGGAACACTGGGCGCTGATTGGTACGCGCTTGGCCACAGAGAGAAGGGTGCCTTTCGACAGTTGCCCAACGATGCCCGCGGGTTGCGAATCAAGTTTGTTTCGTTCCCGTGGCATTATCGAGGGTAGATAAACAGAAATTCAACTTCTTATCTGGGCCCTTTTCCGGCCAACGCTGGATGACCAGCGGATCGGCCGAACGTTCAAGAAAATTTATTCAGAGTTATAGAACCGGCGATTCGCGTTGAATAAATGTCCTCGCAGTTATTTTCCTATTCGTTTCCTCTCGTCGCAACTGGGAGGAAGAATATTTCACGTTTTACGACGGTAGCGAGTCATTTGCGAGGTTCTTTCGTGCCGAGTGCGAAAAAAGTGTCAGCCCATGGCTAAATCAGAGTGCTCTCGCTCTCTCTCTCTCTCTTTCTCTTTCCCTCCCGCGAGCTCATGTGAGTGCATTAAACCTTGAATCACCACAAATAGAACTTTAACCGCACATGCCTATTATAATGGCGCACCCCCCGCTGCAGACGTATTTACGTACCAAAACCGCCTTAGCGACTCACGCTGAGAGTCCAATATGGATTAACATCTGGATGAAAAAAATGCTTGTCTTTGGTTCATATTGGGCTCGTTGATTTTTCTACCGGTTGTTCATCCCCTACTTTTTATTATCTTCCCTCCGCGTGAGGATAGAGCGTGATTTAACATTCAAACTCGACATAACGGGGTTACCGATAATTTCACTAAAAAAGAAAAAAAAATTCCATTCGCAGTTCGCTAAAAATATACACGTACATTAATGAATTCTCCATTTGCATTTCGAGAGCGCAAGAAGATCGAATACGGTTTCGAATTTGATTCAGATCGTTCCGTATTACATATCTGAAAATGAAAAATTTTCAACAAACTTCTAATTACGTGTGTCATGTGCCGTCGACGACAACCCCATTTCGTACGTCAAATTACAGCACGTAATGCGATTCATACCGACCGCTTAAAAAGAAAAACCATTTTGAGCTAAAATCAATTTACCGTGTGATGTGAGTATCATATTTCGAAACGAAATGATATTTTATTTTAGGAAGGTATAACGCGAAGCCGTTGAACGCGAGGCGTATTTAGCCGTCGTGACAATTTTTATAAGTATCGTTTATTACAAAGACGCATACGTTCATAAGGAGTATCGCAATAGCAGGGCGTATATACGGGGCATAAAAATCTCGAGTGTACGCTTTTACACGCAAATTAGACCTATTACGATCCCTGAGCGTACAAAAACATTCGTGACTCGACCTCCCTTTTTATCTTTGAAATGTACATGAGTATTTTCGCCTTGTTTGTTGCACACTTATACACGCGATATTCCTCGTATATTCATCGTCGAAAACAGAATAAAATGTATTGAGAATGTTAGACGTGTACGTTCTCATGTAAAACTAATAGAGATAAACTGTCTCACCGACGAGACGTGATCACACTATGAATTGTCGGAGGGGTGAATGGAGCAAAGCACTGAATGAAGCTTCCATCGGCTTTACGTGCGAGAAAAAAAAGGCGGAAGAAGGTATGTAAAGAAATGAAGATACTTCTATCGGAGATTCATATTAATTACAACGCCAACCCTAGTGCTGAATTCCAAAACGTAGATGACTTTTTATTATTCGGTTAGATGACAAAATCGAATTGGCTCTCTGTAATACATGTAGACTCAAATCGATAACAAGAGCGCGTGTATGCACCGCAAAGTTATATATCTTTTGTGTGAATTCTGAAGTGCATAGCCTAACAATATCGCAAGTCGAGAGCTCCCTTTTGGGACTTTCCGTCCTTAGTAGCCCCCAAATCTCTTTTTCATAGCCTGCCCCTTACACCGTCAACGATATCGGACGTTCATACGGCTACCACTCCTTTTGCCTACTCTCGTCTTCCATCGAACGATCGGAATTCTCTCTCCACCTCTCTACTCCACTAAACCAACCCCAATTTCTCCACCTCGTCGACCCAATACCTTCTTTTTTCATCGTCTCGTCGTTCCTCTAAGCCGGTACGTAAAGAACTTTCTCCCTCTCTCATTTTCGCGGTGTCTTTACTTGTATTCGCGCATTTACCGACTGATTCGCTAATGTTTCTTCCTTTTTTCAACGCTTCGATCTAATACCATCTGCATTTATACCTACGTATACACGCGTACACTCTATGGACGCATTTATGTATACACGATAGTATGACGTTACTCGCATTATAGGGCTACATCGCTAACACGTGCTCCTGCTTACCACCTGGGGTCACGTGGATCGACGAATAACGATATGTACCGTGATTCTCAATTTGTATCTTTTTTTTTTTTGTTTCGTTTCGTTATCGTTGCATATGTATATCTCCACATTGACAGTAACGTTTCGATTTTCATATAGTTTTCTGGAGTTTCGTGTTGTACAATCCCGATAATTAGATGAGCTGGGATATATACAGAAACGCGACATGTGTCTTGGCTAATTGGTAGAACAATGACTGACACGATGTTATTTCGCGCGCATTTTTCGATGCACATATTTAACCAAACATAATATAATAGCGCGATATAAAGAGCTCGCCATACTCATGAAATACAAACAGGTAATACAATGAGGAATCGTATCGCTAAAAGTTTATTTTTAACATTGACACGATAGTTAAATATACTGTCTCTACAGGTAGGATCAAATCTTGTTAGCAAGTAATTTTGTATGTATCGATAAGTGAATCGCTGTTTATCTTCAAATCGCCCACTATAGAATGATCTTTCATATATTTTATATTTTCTCGGCAGCTCGGATTAACCTACTTTTGACGTAAAATTAGAGTGTCTGAGGTGTGCATTACTTAACCGCATTTAGTCGAAAGCGACCTGGCCGTACTGAATTCTATTTTAACATTCTCGGCGTAAAATTTTCTGTTATTAATAAACATTTAATGTAATTACAAATTAACGCGAAGGAAATGTCAAGTATCGACTCTTCGCTAGAATCGACGATTCTCAACCGTGGCAGTCGAGAGAATACTTCTTAGCGTAGTTAAGAATTCGTCCGAGTTTCGCATGGATTAGTCGAGAGAAAGAAGCCAGAGGAACGCGGCGCAATTGGCGCGTGAATAGTCAAATGTTTTTTTTTTCTTTTTTCAAATTCTCTACATTCTCGCCCATCCTTTCTCTTAGACTAAAATCAGAGGCCCGAGATTGATAATCGCGATGAGCATCGACCCTTGCACGCTCGGTCGAGTCCTCTCATTAGCATTTTCAGGCTACATTCGATACAGACGCGGGTGCGCATAATTATCATGCTAATTATTAGAATGCAGCTAAGTAGCCACGGGGAAATTATCACCAACCGGTATAGGTATACGCTTTAACATAGCTCTGCGTCTATATATTTTATGTATATGCGCGTTTACGCACACCAGGAGCGAGCGGTACATTGCACTCGTTCGCGCTCGGCGCTTGCCGTTTCGATTTCGCGGCTGCATTCCCGTGCGGCCAGTTCGAGAGGGAGAGAGAAAGGAAGAACGAGAGAGAGAGAGAGAGACCAAGTAACTTTCTTAATTACCGAGATTAACTTAATGGTATCGGGAGGGTATGAGATAATCGGTTTCGCGAGCCTCCCCCGCAATCAGGCGTGCCGGTATTATATCGCGGGACGACGCCGAGGCGGAACCGAAAATTTTTGATATACGATCGCGATCGGTGAGCTCGAGGTGCGTTAACCCCCTTCGAGTAGGTGTGTCCGGTTTCGAATCGAGCAAAAGAGAGAAAAACAAGACGTGGTGATATTTCATTCGCAAAACGAGCAAGATAACCGTCCGAGAACGGAAATTTCTCTCGTTTTTGTCTTTTCGAGTCGCCGACAAGACCGCATACAATAAATCGATTTCATTGTAATTTTATTTTCGGAATATTTACGCGCGGATGACTGCGGATACGCACTCGTGAGTAGCTCTATCGCGTTTTAAGCACCGAACATCGACATTCAACATTAACGTAATTTATCCGACGCACTCGCGGTTTATAATTAACGACGGGGAGTATATAAAATCGATCACGAGACTCACCTGAGGCAACCTGTGACTGATGTATGTGGGACGTCGTCCTGACGCGTGCCTCCGTGAGCTTGCTGATTACGATGCGTCTCGCTGAAACGCGGGTTCACCGCGCGATCGGGCTTCGATAACTCTCGTCTCTCGCGTTCGAGAAGACGATTCGTTCGTCCGTTCAACACTCGGAAGATCAGTACGACGGGGGCCAGTCGGACGTTTTACGATTTGCTAACGCAACGGCCGTCGGTGACATCAGCCTATTTAATTACGGTCGGTAAATTGCGAGTAATTAGGAACGATTAAGGAGCGATCCGTTAATTGCGCGCGTACCGATAAAAGACTCGCCCGGCCGATCTCGCCGTACGGCGAAGAAAGATGCGCGCGCGAAAGGAAGACCGCGAAAGATATACAGCGAACGACAGAGAAAGAGGGAGAGATAAGGAGAGAGAGAGAGAGAGAGAGAGAGACGGAGAATTCGAACGGGTGGCGCGCACGCGTGCTGCCGGAAGCGAAACGAGATATATATCGCGTTATGTGCGCCGCGTGGAATTTCGCGACTGGCGGGAAAATACGCGTGGCGCGAAAACGTTCGCGTCGTGCACCAAGGAGAGAGAAATAAGAATTATACGCTACTCGGAGTTAACGAGGTAGCGAGCTAGAGAACGAGCGACGTGTGTAATGCGCTTTTAATTGTTCTATTTGTTCAGCGCTGTTCGTCAGACGATATAACGACAACCGTGCAGACGGTTGCGCGACCTCGCACAAATTCACAGCGGTAATAACGATCGCGAGGCCGTTCGCGATAATTAGAAGCTTATTAGAGTCACTCCCCCAGCGAATTATCTTCTTCCCTTCTCCACTCCCGTGTCTCACCTGTCCGCGAACGATGAGCGTTAGACGATTGAGATCTCACACACGCTCTCCCGATTCATCCGATTGAATCTCACCAGTGTCGGATACACCCGGCTCTCTGTCCGATCTTGATACAACACGAACACTTCGTTCCTCTTTTGCAACGTCTCGATCGGAACGTTCTTGTCGAAATTACGAGTCGCACGGGTTGGACACTTTGTCACTCACTAACAGCTCGTGGATTCACTCAGCGTCTTGGAATTTCGATTATCCAAACGAATCCCGCCGGCTGTCCCACGTGTCAGTTCGACAAACGTAAAAACTCTCCTTCGGCGGATAATCGACGAGACCGGAGCACGTTAAACACGTCAACACTGTCCTCTGTCCGTGAAATCCCCGGCTGGGTCAATCGTAAAACCGACGATCTCACTCCGAACCGTGGAAGAGCAAGTAAATCCTGACGTAGCAGGCTAAAGGAGTCCCGAAGGTGCGATTCTGATTGTGCGCTCGCGGTTTGATAAAATCGAAGCACGTTGTCTCGAAGCACGTGCGTTACCGTCGTCGGTGCACCCTCACGGTCCGCAGTCTGGCTGCGTAGTGGCGCAAGCCGCTCGACGCCAGTCGGGCCGTACCCACCGGTCGGTGTGCGCGCGTTGTGCGCGCGGTGGTGGCTTTCTCGCTCCCGCCCCGGCGGCGTCGAGGCACCGCTCCGGGATCGGCTTAGTGGGGGCGACGTGGGCGTAGACGATGGGCGTCGACGATGCGCGAGGAAGGTGGTGCGTCGTCGTCGTCGTCCTCCACGTCCACGTTCTCCAACACACACCGCGTTCGCGCGCGCGTTGTTATGATTGTTATGAGCGTCCGAGCGAGAGGACGCGGGCCGTGTGGGTGTGCGCGCGTCCGTGTCGAGGGCGCCGCGTGTGTGCCGCCCGGGTGCCTTCGCGCCGACGTTTCGGGAGGTGGTTACGCGTACCCCCCTCGTCGGCCCGTTCCCCGAGCGCCGATCCGTACGCGCCCATGTACCCACCGCTCCTCGACGAATCCACCCCCGCGAGTCCGACACACGATGTATATATGCGCACCAGTAGCGAGAGATGTACGAGTTCCGTGTCGCGCGAGCTGGAACCCCGTCTCTCTATAACCCCGCCGTAAGATGCAAATCAGTCTCGTTCGAGGACCTTAGGGGTTGTTTCGACGGACGCCTTGCCCCTCCGACGTCGATTCGATCACCGATCGACAACGCACCGGGTTCTCGTACTCCGTGTATATATCAGCCGACTCGCCGACCATTTGCCTACTGATAACGAATTACGGAATCGCTCGAGTCCTTCCGTCGAGTTTTCATATTTCTTTCGACTGGAGAGATACGCAACCTTTTTTCTCATTCGATCCAGGCTGAAACAAGCGAGTTTTAAGATTTTTGCTCTCTATGAAAAAAAAAAAAAAAAAACTGTTGTCGAGAGTATAAGGACGACGAAATTATACTTCAAAGTATTGAAAATTTTGTCGGCAATTTGAATTTTTTTAACGAGTATAGTTTTTAGAGCCGATCGATAGTAAAAATTAGATTACCGGACTAAAGGCGTGGTCTAGCTCATGCAAAGCCACACCCAATTCGTTTGCATAGTACGATTCGTTTAGTGCAGTAATTTTTTTTTTACCCTTTTTCATCAATAAAATCGCGTTCGGAGCGTAAACTTATCGATGGGAAGAGCAAAAATACGGGAAATTGGTAATAAAATTCGTTTCTATCGTCTGTCGTACAGAATCTCGTCCGAATTGTCGATGAAAGTGGAAATTTCTAAATGACAAAACATACATGATCCTTGAAAAAGCATGGAAAAGCATGTCCAAATCATTAATTTTGCCGTAAGAGAGAGTATAAATTCAAGTTTTCGTTTTTATCTTTTATAAATGCAAGACGTTAGAAGAACGCGGAATTATGTAATTGCGCGACGGTGAAACGCGCTTATCGCGTGACAGGTGCGTACCGTGAACCGAAATTACGCACTTTAGTTAACTTCATACGTATACAACTTGGTTTTATTGGCCGTCATTATGTTCATTTCGGTATTAACTTTTACGGCCGAATAAAAGTGTGCGCGACACGTTACACACTCGTGGGTTTTGCCAGTTGACAGTTCTGTATATATATCGTTCCGAGACAGAGAATAGAGCGGTTCGGGGTTCAAGGAAGACTTTTTTAGTCCACATCGTGTTATAAAAAAATAAGATGTTCGTTTAGCTTTATCGAATATTTGTTTGTCATCTTACCTCTCATCTCTTTCAACTGTGGGTGTATACCGTATGACGCGTATGCCCGAAACCCTTAGAAACGTCATTTTCTTCTGTGGCTGCAAACCACGAACAGCCGCGAACTTTCATTTGGAACGCCGCACTTCAATTGATAGGACAATCCACTTGTACGTGCCCTCCTCGTGTGTTCCTATGAGAATTCGCCACTTTAATTGAAAATCCTTCGATGTGCCACTATTCCGTTTTTCATCATTCTGCAAGTTTTGGCCCTCCAATCAACTTTTGGAAAACGAATTTCTGGCCCAAAAATTACAGTATTATCGGAACGACATTTCGAAAGACAAACAAATCGTATTTCGTTCGAAAACTAATATTTCACGCGGAAAAAAGAAAAAATTATTGTAACTCGAAATATATTGGTTAACCTTTAGTAACGATAACCCAGTCTGACATTTTTTTGCATGAATGATTGAGGTTGGTTAAATAAACAATTGAACATCTACTAAAAAACAAATTCTTGAAGTTCGAGGTATGACGGAAAAGCAGCAAAGGAGAAAAATTTGTTCGAAAATAATCGTGAGCGTTGGATTAATATCTACGAAATCACGAAGGATGAGTCGATCGTCGATCAAGAAAACGACAGGTCTCCGGCGCGAAATATACATAGCATTTATATATTTACTATGTACATAGTATATGTACGGGGAAATGAATGAACGCTCCTTGTCCTTCTTCCTCTCGAAGAACCACGTGCTTTTCGCACATATAACTCGCCCCCGTGGCGAGAGAACGAACGACAAGTAGGTGTATAGCCAGCTGGTGGCTGAAGTTGTAGGAGTCGGCAGGATGTGGGTCTCTCTACGCCGTCTCGCTCGACCCTCGGTGCCTCCACGTCCATCCTCTTTCAACGTAGCCGTATTTTCTCCTCTATTCCTCTTCCTCGTTCCTCCCACTCGTACACTCTCGAACACGCGCATCGAATCCGCCGCACCGGTCCTTCTCTCCTTTTTGCGTACGATACATACTTCCGTCTTTCTCCAATCTCGTCTACTACCTTCCTCGCCAACGCAGATCGGTTCGCTCTCCATTCCTCTCGTTCTCAGCCACGCTTATACTTCCACACGGATGACGACGGGGGAAATCACCCTCCACTCCAGGTCTTCTCTTCCCCTGGTTTCCGTCTTTCTCCTCCCCCGTCCCACCGGATCGATTAAAACTACAAAGTGTTGCCTCTCCATCCGTTGGTACGCTCATTCGTGGTCGACTACATTGCTCTGGCACTCCTACCGGCACTAGGTTACCAACTCTTTTCCCAACTCTCTCTCTCTCTCTCTCTCTCTCTCTCTCTCTCTCTCTTCCTCTCTTTCTCCCTCTCACCTTCCTTCTCCGACCTTTCAATCGACCTTCTTCTTTCTCTACGTTTCGTGGCATCACGTCGATTGCCCGCCACCTTTTCTTTCTTCTTCTTTTAATTTCGATTTTTCCACCTTTCTCTCATTCATTCTTTTTCACCCCTCTCTTCCTCTCACACTTTCATCACAGGATCTATGTATTCACGGGTATTTTCGCTCCACTTCCAGATTATTTCCGTGTTAAATTTTTTCGTACTGTAAGCCTCTTGTATCTTGAAATTAAGCCTCAATTGAATTTTCTTCGTTTCTGCAAATAAATGATTAACATTTTCTTTTTTATGTAGACAATATTGATACCTTTTCCAGTATTTCAGGATGATTGAAAAATCAAATCTAAACTTGATAGTTTAAACAAAATCGTTTATCATACGAAAATAAATAAATCTATAGAATAGAGCAATTAACGTTGCTAGATATGTCAATGATATCGATTCGCTAGATGAAACTTTTAACGACACCGTAAGAGGCAAGTGCGAGCACGTTGGAAATTAGTGGGATCGGGTGAAAAGCTGAAAGGTATAGAGGTGCGATTATATCCTCGAGGGCTCGCGTCAAGATATCCCGTCCGGAACGGAGAGGACCATCTCGCTGACCGTTTAAAGTCGCAGCTATGTGGCTAATAACAGACTCTGTGTAAGCCAAGCGGTCTTTACGAGCGCCTTCTCAGAAGTATAAACCCGAGATGCCCGCCACCGCTGTCTCCCTTTCTCCTGCTCCCGTCAAACGTTATCTATATGCGCTCATCCTTCTCGTTCGCGTCATATGGATACGTGAACACATATATAGTTTGCGTCCGGAGTTAATTAATGCGAGACAGCGAAGTAAGGAGCAACAAAGTTGCGTTCGCGTGATAGCGGTTCCAGCATACCCAGCCTCGTCCAGACTGTCGAGTGCTGGGCACACGAGTGAGAGAGAGAAAGAGAGAGAGAGAGAGAGAGTGAGAGTGTATCGAAGAAGCGCACATTGAAAACGAAGAGAAAGGACGTTTATGTCCCGATGATTCGCAACCGCTACTCGACGTAATCGCGCACGCACGCACCCCATACTTCGAACATTGTGCCCCGGATTTCATTGTACGACGTCAATTGTGCACGGAGTCTTCATGAGCATGCAAAAAAACACAATGCGCGCAGCTCTGTATCTTCGGCGAAATCTCATTCGGCTTTTACCGATCGCATATGTACACTTTGCGTGACACGCGACGCGAATTTTGAAAAGATTGCACATTCGATCATGGCTTGCTACTTTGTTGCCATTCCGTTTCTCGCGCTCGCATTCAACCGAACATCGTGTAACAGGTGTCCGGCGTTGAAAGGAAGGGAGAGGAAAAAAGGAGCGAGCGAACGAAACCAAATAGAGGAAGAAGCACGTTCGCCAGGGTACGGCGAAAAATTTTAATTCCAAAAAGAATCTGCATATCGGTGAAATTCTTCGTGGTGTGTTACGTCGTTTTTTTTTCCCTTCAAAGGCAACGAAAATAATTTGACGTTATTATACCGAAGTGTACTTTGTCCGAGGCGAAGTTGTATTTCTTTTTGACATCCGTTCGCTGAAAACGAAAATCGCAACAAAATAATGAGGCGCGATAATAAAAGGATACAAAGAGGGATTTCACGAGTCGTGCCGCCCGGTTCCGTGTTATTTTTTCGCAAGTGCACGAATACATACTATAATATGCTCGTAGGTTTTTTTCCTTCTTTATTGCGGCACATGTATTTCGATCGCCCCGAGGCCGAATAATGTGCTCGCGATATTCATAAGGCGCGCGTCAAGGTTTTAAACTTTACGAGTGAAAAAAAAGCCCTCGTTTCAATTTAGACCGGCTTTTGCAATATTGTAGTTTCAATAATTATGCAAATGGCGTCGCTTTCCATTCGATCGGGTGTCATTGCCGTCGTTGGCCGTTCGCACCGAGTAATCTAAATGCCGCCGTCGGCTAAGGGAGAATCGTCGTGGAGCATGTAGGCGCCTCTCAGCCTTCTACGCGCATGCATTCGTGATCATTCGCATTCCTAATATCCAATCACGTCTAATTTTCCATTCATTAAAAATCCCCCCATCTTGGCAGTTTTATGATTATCGTTAAGTTTAAACGCCGCGTATCGCAAGGATGCCTTATATATTGCCGTAATCGTGCAATTTTTTCAAGCTCATATTATCTACGATAAAACGTAGTGATTAGTGTGACGTCGATCGAACGAATTTCGCAAACGGCGTTAGATGAAAAATATCGTAATAGGTACTCGGTGTAAACTAGAAATTTTTCTCAGCTTCCCGGTTTTAACGTTCTCGCTCCGACGCGACCGAAACCTATCGCGTTAACGCAGTACGCGAAATTAAACGCACTGTATTACTGCTTTCGCTTCAGTTTGGCGTCTTCTAAGACTCGTAGGCGCGTAATTGCCGGCCATAAACGCGGGTGTTTCACGTGCGTACGAGCTTGCCGCGAGTGGATAAAGATAGCGAGGAGGGGTTGGCGGTAGATTTTATCTTAACGCAATATCGGCGCTGTAAAGCAGCCCTCGAAACGATTCGATTCTCGGTTGACTAACTATTGTCACGCCGATGTATACATAAACGGGGCGCATAGCTGTATGCATATAGAGCGATTCGCGCACGCTCGAAAAATTTCACCGAATATCGTCATCATCGTCATCGACTCATCGAGCTCGATTATATTCCTCGATTCGGCGAATTAATCCGCCAATTTTCCGTGAATCGGCGCGTTATAAACGCTTGATACGGCGATGCGCGTCGTTTTAAACAGGTGTCAATTATTACCGGCCCGCGTGATACACTTATGCGCGCGTTTTCGATCAGAGCGGATGGTATATTGCCCGCAAATACACTCACGGCGTATCATATGTCGCAAATATCCCAAATTCGAGTTCGCGATCGCGCCGACTCTGGATTATTTCTGCGTTCGAGTTCGTAATGAGCTCGAATGTGTAATCGAATCGAACGAGTTGCGAATCTACTTTCCCTCGCGGAGGTGATAATTGAACGAAGATGAAAATAGAGGGGAGAGAACGCGGGAGGCGAGGAGGGAGTCTCTCTCGGCATTGATCCAAGAATTGACCCTATCGCATTACGCCTACAGGTCTGGTCAATACTTGCCAGGCCAGGAAAAGGAGAGCGCTCTATATCCCATTGTTCTCTCTTTCTCTCGCGCACGGGTACGCCGAGTGGCCCTCTCGCTCGCTCGGCCGATCCCGGTATCCCCTCTCTCTCGTATCTTCGCTTCGCTTCCGGACAATATTTAGCCGCGTGTCCCCGCTCGGTAGCTTCGATCATTAAACGTGCGTATATAGCCTCATAATATTGCAATCCGCGGCCATAATTTACGTCGTTTTATAGTTCAAACTGCACAACCCACACACCCGTCCTGTATATATACATACGTATAAATATATGTACGCGTACCGAAACCGTGTACGTAGGTATATACGAAACGACATAGTGTGCGAATGCGAGCGCGTCCGCTCGAGCCTTTAGAACGTGCTATTTCGTTCAAGTTGTACCGGGTGCTCATAAAGTTCGTTGACTGTTTCCTCGATGCCAGTGCCAGCACGTCCCGTCGTAGGCGAAAGGCGAAGGGCGAAGGGCGAAGGACGAAGGCCGAGAGGGATGGGCTTAGGAGAGGTTTCGGAAAAGCCGCGGGTATGGGGGCACCGCTTCATTTCGCACCGTCATACACCACCGCGAATTTAATCAAGCAATCGTATTCCGATCGTATCGTCGCGATCCTATCATCTCCAAGTGATTTCACGTATTTTCGGGGTATCGTATTTTTTCGCGTTTCGAAAAAAAAAAACCCCCCTCTTTTTTTCTTTTCGTTTAACGTTACCACTCGCCTCCTAACGCAGATTTGGAGTTTTCCATCCGCCGCCACACGAGTCTTTGTTACACGATGTGTTTCTACTCTCTTTTTTTATCATCCTTTTTTCGCATTTTGTTTGCCAAATGTTACGCAGTATCGGCGATCCCGGTCCTTAGTAATTGGAAATGTAAAACCCAAGCGGGCGTGGTGCAACGTTACGGAATTCGTGTTCACCGTTTCTAATCAATTTTTTTTCTACCAGGTGCACACGCGAAAAGCAATTTTTTCTAGCACAAAGCGTTAATGCAAAAAATACTTTTTCATGCTGAAGAAAAATGGGGCGAAAAAAGCGAGACGATGAATAAAGCAAGGCGGTGAATAAAACATTCGTAATCATCCCCTTTTTTCGACACTTTCGTAGCTGCGGTATTTAAACATTTAGTCTTCTCCCGGTAGCATTGTTTCGAGCTTTTTGTTCGTGCACAAGCGAGATCGACTTCTCCTATCGACTATTATATAACAAGACGACATTGGCAAATTTTTTCTAGCGTCAAAATCGGCGATTATGCGGAAGGAATATACGTCCGGTGTGAGTGTACGTATGGTGTATTTCCCCTTCTCGTACAAACGCCGCTCTCGTTGTCCCAGCGGAATTGAGATATACGGTTTTATAGAGAATCATCTCGGAGCGTGCGCGCGAGGGGGGGCTCTTTTATGAAGTTACTACGAAGCGCGGTCTTGGCGCGAGGCGGCACTCGCTTTAAACCGCCCCGAGTTGTCTGCTTTACCGGCACGGTCGTTCGCTCCCGAGACGAGTAAGCTATTACTGAAATTACCGACGATCTGACGCTCGCAAATCAAAATTTCGCACTCCTTCTTCGCGCGGGACCGCAAAGGAAGTGCGCGCGTACGTGCGCGTCGCTCTTTGAATTTATCGTCGGTCGAGTGTCGTGCTTTTTTATATACGGAAAGAATATTTTAAACAATACGCAATAAGAATGAGAAATTTACGCGAGCCGCGCCCCAAGTTTTACGAGATACTTATGAGCATCGGCCACGATAGTAAATACCTGAAACAGGACTCGCGGATTCTTAACGGGTATGTAATCATAACGTGCTATTCGTTGTAAACGATATTTTCACTAAGTTACTGTTGGAATTTCACTTTTTCACGCTCGAGCCGACGTTTCTATATACACGAGAGGGGAAAGAGTTACGTGACTGGGGAATAACTCGCGTCCGAAAATCTTTGTACGAAATGTACTGATTATTACCGATAATTAGTTGTATTTTTTAGCTGCCTCGCGTGACCCCGATCGATAGGTTTCGCGTACATGGTTCTCGCGAAGGTCAACCGATTCGAGTAGTGCTCGTGCGGCGGCCTTTATGCGTTTCACTGGCTGCGTTACGGCGGAGCCAAAATGTCGTAATTTCGCTTTGCGTTCAGTTTTACCCGGACGATGTATCGCGAAGGCGAACGTCAGTGCTCGCTCGCTTTGGCTATAGCGCCTGACCTAATTTACATACATATAAAGCGCATTCGATGTGTTTTAGGGGTCGTAAATCGGCGCAGCTACGCGAATCGTTAAACCCTTCCTCCTTGCCGCAACACCCCCGACCGATGCGTGCATGGCCGAGCGTGCACACACGCTCACCAACATACACGCTCTACACGCGTACATACTCCGACTCGAAAATTTTCTTCCCACTTCGCGAGCTCTCCCGCAACTCTCGCGATCGTAATCTCGCGTTATTTCTTTCTCGTTGTACTTTCAAATTTAAAAAAAAAAAATTTGAAACATATTTTCGAATAACGTTCTTGCATTTTTCTTCTTTTTAAAAATAAAATGCGCTGCAATATGCTTTTCGACGCATATTGTAGGTTTATTACTCATTTACTCTGTATTCTCATCACGTAGTGCGTGAGAAATGATTCACGTAATAAAAAGTAACCATTCGGTCTCAGAATCCTGGAGAAATTCGTCGAAATATCAGAATTTCGCGCGAAATTTCACGGTGCAACATCAACAGCCGATCTACTGCGCGCTTTTCTCGAAACAGCGGCACTCTCGAAATGGAGTCACGATTTTTCTAATTATAGGTAATTAATGTTTACGAGCGTATCGTAAAGTATGACGGACAGGTGTTCGCAAATGGAGAGAGAAGGGAAGAAAAGAGGAAGAGGAAAAGAGAAAGAGAGAGAGAGAGAGAGAGAGAGAGAGAGGGGAGAACGAAGCGAGCGAGATAAAAGACATTCGAAGCAAGTCGGCTTGGCGAACCTTCGGCTTTCGCGAAAAGGGGTGACGGGTGCGCTTGTGATTCTGGCGTTGGTATTAGAGGATGGTGAACGTGTGTCAGTCTGGTAGTAGTGACGAAAAGGGAGTAGAGGGGAGAACTCTCGCAGAGGTAGTGGTAGTGATGGTGGTGGTGGTGGTGGTGCCGATAAAGTTAAAGCCACTGGCGAACGATGCAGGGGCCGCGTAATGACAACGCAGCGCGTCGTAAACGCGTTTATGTCCAGAGTTGCATTATAGTAATATCTGCCAGCACCCAGCGGATGTTCAGTGCCTCTTTGGCGTTACAATGCTCGGCCGTTTCGCGACGAGTCCTGGATTCCTTTCGTCCGTTGTGCAATTTTTTTTCCTGCTTTTTTGGTTTTTTTTCCCGGGTTTATTTTGTTTCTCGTCTCAGCGGTTATTTTTCTCGTACGGAAATACGTCTCCGCTCGAGTACGTATCAGACAAATTTGAGATTCGATTAGTTTTTAAGAGCCGAGATGAATTTCGTCACCTATTTTCACCGCTTCGAAAATGGAATCTACAATCGAGTTCGAAAATACATAAGGAAGCATAGGAAATAAACTATCCCGGACGTTTTTGGATAACCATTTTACAATCCTCGAGTTATTCCTGGTTATTAACACGGCGTATTATTTCATTCCTCTTTTTTTACTTCCTCGTACGGATTCTCTCACGAGCGAGAATATAACAAGAGCTCGTGGATATGTATTAGCGGCGTTCCAAAATCGTATAAACCGTTGGGCGCACGGTGCGCAACACCGAGACCCTTTTGGTACCGCTAATGCAAGTTTAATCGATGCATCCGGTGCGCTACGCGTACCGCACCATCGTTGAGATTAGGTCGTAACGTCCGCGAAAGAAATCAAATCGCGCGCGCGCGCGCGCTAGCACGGGTGAGTATTGCGCGAGATGACGCGGTCAGAGAGGGGCTGCGGAAGGGCAGGAGGGTTCGCGTGTAAGAGCCGAACGAGGGGGTGGAGAGGACGCGGAGGTCCGAAGGGGGCGGGTACGACGAGATGGTAGAGTTGTAAAGTCCTGCGCGTGACACCGAGTTATGTTATGTCCATGTACGTGTGTGTGAGGCCGATTCCGTGGATGTCGGTATGTGCTCGTGTGTATACGTGTGGCCGATGCCCCGCGTGGACGCTGGTTTATACGTAGATACATGGTTAGGTGGCACGCGGTATTGCTCATACACTGCGTTTATGGCGCATAACCGGGTGCCCGCGTGCACCCTCCCGCTCGCTCTCGCACAGATTATTTTGGCTTGATCAATTTGATAACTCCGTCGTACGGTTACGCTGCCTCGCCTTGCTGATTATGCGAGCTGTGGAGAGGCTGCGCTGCTGCCTGCTAGGGAATAAGAAAAAGTTCTATTCGTTTATCCTGCGAAAACGGCCCTACACGACTCCTCTGACGGTCGTACGTCGCGTATTTATCAGAAACAGCGATACTCTCATAACTCGCAGATTTCCAACATCTCGAAGTAGAAACTCACATTTTACAGAAATTACGTCCTTCCACTTCTGCAAAAGAGGTGCATTATCTTTCCAAGACTGTGTGTATAATTACTATAATTATACGGAGAATCTTGGAACGCGAGGACAAATAAAGGAAGACTCATAAAGGCAGATATACGCGCGTATTATCGATAATCTCGGAGCAGATCCCTCGTCCAGCGTTATTTCCCGAGACTTTTCGACATAAGGGAGAAGAAGGAGAGAGAGAGAGAGAGAGAGAGAGAGAGTGGACTCGGGCGAAAGACTGTTAAGTTAAGAGGCTCCGGTCGAATAAGCGACGCTTCGAATAATTATGCGAGCTCATCCCTCTACCCCCTTCGCCCTCGGTATGCCGTTTCGGAAGACCATTTCGGGGTCTTTTTTACGACGGATAAAGTCAGCCCTACGAGGTCATAACTTAAGCACGAATACGGACTACCCGTTACGACCCGCGATGCCTCTCAAGATGCAGTACCTTTAACCTCTTCGTCGGGATATTGGCATAAATTAGGTTAACTGCGCGGTTTACTCCTTCCGGGAAGCTGGCAAGGGCGTAGCACGTGCTTATCTCCCGACTGCATGTTTTTCACGACTTTCGTTCGCGGGACAGCGTGGGGGTAGGGCCGGTCATCCGACAACAGGTTCGCCCTTCTTAGCTACAAAACGTTATTTCGCTCACGTGCCTCCACTTTTGCACCAGGCCGTTCGCGCGCGCGCGCGCTCACTCGCAACTACTTATTATCTTGCGTTTTGCATTTTTGCGCTAGTCGCTAATTACGGGTCTGCGCTACACAATACGTGAAATTTTTTACGACGTTCGGGACAATTTCACAGGTAAGCGAGCGAGAACACAGCCGGACTCCATTAGTACGAACGATTTATGGTGGAAACAGAAGTTGGACTAGCGCGCCGGTCAACGCGCGATAAACGAAGAAACACCCACACGATCGTTATACCCGACAACGCGATATATTATTGGTAGGACGAAATTTCTCGAGGAAGTACGGCGACTGATATATATTCCTCGTGAAGATTATTCCAGATGTGAATCGACGCATCTCTACGAAACGAATCGTGATGATAGCGAGTACCTTACCAGGCCGTATACGAAGACGCGTTCATCGCGTTCGATACGCGTTCTGGTAAAAAAACGGCTCGCTCGAATCGGACAGTAAAAAATGTAACTGGTAATTTAGTTAGCCGTTGCGAACTGAACGTGCTATGCGAACGGCGTATATAGCCGCTCGCGCGATCGCGAGGGGGGTTGTAGGCAGGGACGATAAGGGGCGCGGGAGGGAGGGGGTTGTGCGCGCTCGTCGGCGAGCTTCGGGTGTTGGTGGACAGTAATAGGGCGTATCTCGTATCTGTCCGGGCTGACGGGTTTTTATGGGTTTGCGATGCGCGGATTCATCATTCGATATATTACAGCTACGAGGTGTACAGGGGGAAGGGTGGCCGATGTATATAGCCGCGCCTATGGTGTCAACCTAACGACCCTTCAAGGCGAAATTTTTCACACTCTTATACATATGCGACAAAACGTCACGCGATCCCGTCGCGCTAGAAATTAAAGGTCTCTTTTCCTTTGATTTTTTGTTTTTTTTTTTTCTCATCCCGTAGTCTGCATTTCCACTTATCTCAATTCCTCCCGCTTTTTCCATCCGAATTCGCCCGCTGCCGTATATGTAGCCGAGTTTCGACAATTTTTTTCGGCGAAATTTCAACGCGTAACTGGGCGCGATGCCGCGTCGCGAACGCGTCGCCCGTTCTCTCCCTTTCTCGTATGTAGTGCTCAGAACACCGCCGACTAACGATTAGTGTCATTCAGACGTGTTCTCGTCAGGCGCGAAACGCGGGATGAAAAAATATTTGATCAGTATACCGTATAGAGAGCCCTCAATGTCCAATTCAGTTAATATCCAAGTGTTACGCGTGTTTCCATATTTTGATTCGCGACTCGCGTTTGTATATTTGCTTTTTCGGAAAGATCCGAAACAGAGAACACGCGCGCGCGCGCGCGCTCGCGTGCATTGTTGTCGAGCGAGTATCGGGCCGTGCGTATACATATACACATTTTCGGCCTTCATGGTGGCTCTATTAATCGAAGTTGCAAGCCGTGTTTTCGAAAATCGTAAATTTAATTTTATTAGCACTTCGGGCCGCGCGCGCGTATCCTACAAACGCGGTAATGTTACTGCGGTTTATATAGCAATACGCTATTATATTCCTTGCACGGTAGAAGTCGTTATACCGTACGAAAATTATGGAAAAGAATATTTACGCGGGTATTGTTTAACAGAGATATCGGTTTTCGTCATTCCTTCCCGACCCCACTCGCCGGTCGATTCGGCAAATTGGGGTCTGCGAAGATCTGTGCCAAACTTTCCTCGCGGCAAGAGGTTGATAGAGAGGGCCGCGATATTCGTGGCTATACATATAGCCGCATGGAAATCCGATGCGATGGTGCATCGACGATGCAATTCAGACGACAGACAGGCTCGACTGGTAGGCGGCACTACCTCGCTATTTCAGCCACCACCACCTCCGTCTCCTCCTCCTCTTCCTCCTCCATACTATTTCTCCCTTCTCCTCCTCCTCCTCCTCCTCCTCCTCCTCTATTCGTCTATCTCTCTTCCTCTCTCTCTCGCTCGCTCGCTCGCTCGCTCGACTTCCCTCTCTCGCCCTTGTCCGTACGCTTGTTTCGCGGATCTCGTTCTCTCGCTCGCCCAACCAGCGCGCGTGCGAAAGTGTGCCAAAAAAAAATCGCCCTCTTTTGTCGCTATCGGAAGAATAGAACGCATTGTTTGCTCACTTGTGAATCGGCTCTAATGGCAAAAGTATGTGAAAATCATTGTGAATCGAGATTACATACGCGAAAACAACGTGACCCTACGAGCTCTCGCTCTCCCGAATGCTCTAGTATTGGTGCGACTATAGGTTCGGTGTATGAGCCAGTCGACGACCGCGCACACGCACGCGCTATTACAGACGCAGGACCTAGGTGTTTTATTTTCTCTTTTTTTCGCGTACAACGTGCGCGCGGTGGAAAAAGGGAGAAGGATGAGCGAGCGAGAATGAGGGAGAGGAAGAGCGAATGCAGGGAGAGACATGCATTCGACCGGCCGGACGAGAGGCGACCGTTCGAACGGAGAGAGAGAGCGGGGGTGGTGGAACTGACTGAAGGGGGGAGTCTCTCTCTCGATCGGGGGTGGGATGGGGTGGTTCGGGTGGCTCGGGCTAGGGGTGGTGCGCACCGGGCGCAAGGGGGTGGGTTAACGCCGGGCGTGGGTGGGTGGGCCACCCTTTGCCGTCGATTTTTCGGGTTTTTTTACGGGCGACGGCCCTCGCTTGCCTGCATGAACGAACACGGGGAGGAACATCAATAATCTACAATCAAACTGCAGATAAAGCTACAATCGCCCCTCTTTTGTGAATGTTTCAATAAGAATTGATGCGAAATGACTGCTCCTTTGCGATATCAGGCGCGTTTCTATCGCTCTGTCTTTGGACGCGTGGACAAATTATTTCCGATTTTCGTATTTTTCTCGATTATAAGTTTAGAATCGGGGAGAAATTGGGCTCTCGGTTGTCGAATGGTTTTGCGATATTGAATATCGCTAATTAGATTCGACACGCACGAGTTTTCGAGTTGGAGCGAAGAACTGGATTGATAGAAAGTCGACATCAAACGCTAGTCGAAGAACTCGGACGTTGCGTGAATTACTCTCGTATCACTGGAATGACTCGTGCGCACACGTACAAACATACACAGCCGGCGCGGCCCGCTCTGGGACGTTATATGATCGTTTCAATATCTCCGTGACCTCTCCTTTTGATGTCCCAAACATAGCACGATATTGAATTTACGAATAGAATGTTCGATTAAAAATAAGAATGCAAGAACCAAAAATTACACGTGGGTAGGAATGCGTCGGGCCGAAACTATAGAGTTCCGTATATCGAGATTGTCCTATGAAGACGCGATTCGAATGAGAATGAACTGAGATGGTGAATAATAAAAATTACACTCCATTAAAAATCAACTTTACGAAATATAAGATCTGCGTGACTTTCTTTCCCGGAAATTGTTTCACGCGCAACATACTGAATCGAGGTGAAAGGTGCGAGTGGGAAGATGGGGTAGGGATAGAGGAACGAGCCGTACGACGGCACGTTGTGACTTTAAGTGCAAGGATATCACTACTAAAATCGGCTGTAAAATAGATATACCGCTGCTGGTCATGGCGCTACAAACTACATTTACATTTCGATATACAGCTCGATAAAAGTGTCACATCTCCCGCGCGCAATTCCTGGGCGCGCGTGCTGTAACCGAACATAGTACTCGGGTTGTCGCGAAGAGGGGTCGTCCCCGCTAAATTTTCATTGTTATACTATATAAAATGAGAGTACATTGCGAGAACGAGCTCGCACGACCAAGTTTCGCACCGTATAAAATTCATTAAACCGAGATGTATGAAATAATAGAATGAACTTTTACGCAGTCCGAATTAAAAATTTCAATATCGAATTACATCGATAAATGTTAACACACGCCTCAAATTATATTTTTCTTCTCCACTCGTACAGAATGAAATAATTTGTTATTTCGGTTGTGTTTGTTTATCTTTTTACATGAATTTTAAAACCGGACCGAAGCAGCGAAAGTAATTCGTGTTACATCTCGCAACACGGCCCAAGTTACTCCGCACAATTCGCTAAAAAAAAGGGCGGCCATTTGACAGTTGATATTCAATTCCGAGTCTCTCGCTCATCTACCATCTCGCTTTGTTCTCGACGATGTGAATCGGAATTTGCAGAGAGCGCGCTCTCCGCAATCTCGAAAGTTCAGATCCTTTTACCGTGCACTTTATCCCGTTCGGGGTCCGTCTCGGCGTCGCCTACCCAGAGCCCGGGTCTTCGCAAATAATGTATAGGAATTGCGAGGCTCATCTACATAAGTAATACGGCGTTAAGGAAAGCACGAAGGGCAGACCAATGGTGGGAGCGATAGAGGAAGGAGTAAAATGAGAAAGGAGGAGGGGAAGGTTAAAGAGGCAGGTGTGGCTCTAACGCAGAAGAAAGAGGTCGCGAGAGCGCGCGACGAGCAAAAGGGTTTCCCTCCGCATTAATTGTGCCGAGGAGAGATAAGGAACACAATGTTTGTTAACTTCCGCGAGATGTATAAGACGACTAAAGCGATCCGCTTTGTGGCGGCTCGTTTTCTCCCTTACCTCCCGACCTTCTCTCCCCACCACTGCGTTTCATAACGACGCGGAACAAAGAGAAGATTAACGGCCGATCGATAATTATTATGAGAATCAGTTTTGACCGTACCTGATCGAGACTTACTCGCGCGTGCTATTTCGTCGAATGACGGAGCCCTCGCGTCTCAGTCGGTTTGATTCTTCGATAATGAGATTACGCGTTCGTAGAATGAATAATAATATTGAAAATTAATGTAATTTTTTAATCAATAATCGTCGGAGTCGAAGAGAAAATTGCATTTGATTGAGCGTTTTGCAAAAAGGGGTCTCGCGCTAAAATCATTATAACCGTGAATCATATCATGCTGATCGTGTATAGTGTCACCAGCTCGCGTTGCAGATGAGAGAGTCGTCGAGAGTGTCGTGCGGCGATCGTGGCCAAGAGCCGGAGTACGGGGATGCTCCACTCGTCGCGATAGGGAAGGAAAAGGGGAGGACGAACTCCCCTATTTATATTCCGGCTAACCCTCCTCATCAACGGCGTTCATCTTTCCTATTAAAGTAGTAATTTAGCAGGAAATTAAGCCACGCACTCTCACTTCTTGCGCGACCGTGGCGTTCACTTCGCTTCACCAGAGACGGTTTATACCCTCTTCCTTCTCTCTTCCATCTCTTCTCTCCTTCTCTCTCTCTCTCTCTCTCTCCCCTCTTTCCTCTTTCTCTCTTTCCTCCGCTTTCGCCAGCCGTCTACTTTGCTTTTACTCTTTTCGTTACATGCTCTTCCCGCCTTCGCCGACACCTTCGTGTAACTTCGCGAAGGGAGCTTCGCATTGTCTTCCGGTGATTTTTTGTCTCATAAATTAACACTCGGCTCATTAGTCGTCAACGTTTGATAGTCATGGAATTACAGGTTGCGCGCATAGGAGCCGAGAAGCGGCGGCGTTTTTCGCGTTAATAATGAGTGAGAGAGCGTGTACGTACGGACCCGTATCGGCCGGCACGGACAGCCTACTATCAAGCGCTCGGAAGGAGGGGGTCTCGCTCGCGCGTTCCGACTGCATACCGTTTTAACCCCTCGCGATCTTCATTAATCGTCGTTGACGGATGATTAGAGGTGGTTACTAAGAGTCACGTTGGAAGAGCTGCACGCGCACGCGTACTCCACGAGTTACAAAATAATAATAAAGGGGAGAAAAAAAATAATGAAATACGTTACACCGACGCATACTAGCTCACTCCACGATATGAAATCCAATACCGAGAAATATCTAATTCGCGCGTTTTTTTCCCTCCGATATCGAATTCATTTTTGGATTAATTTACCGAGATTTCGATCGAAAAATACAGCCAGGACGCGTCCGGACGAATGCCGAACGAGTGAAAGGCGTATTTTTTTACCTATATACCTATCAAAAGTTTCGAACGAAATTTCGATGAATACCGTGCTTGTTAATAAAGGATGAAAAAAAAAGATAAATTATCGTCGTGGTCCGAGAACGAATATTTTAATTGCCGCGACTCGTGAATTTCGTGCGCTCGTGTTCGACATTCGACTGATTCAAGCCGTATATAACGGAGGGGTCGGTAGCATTCAATGAGACAAAGAACAAAGAAGCTAGGCAAGGGTGGACGTGGGTTGGTAACTCGGGTGGATGCAAAGGGGAGGTTGATCCTCGTATGAAGGGCTGTCAAAAACCTAATGAGAGGTGTGACTGCACATGTTCGAAAGTCTACGACGTGATTACTCGAGTTTTCAAGAGAAATTAAACTCATAAGATGCATTTTCAACGCAATCCTTTATGCCTCTTGTGAAAGAATTGAACTCCCTTTAAGCGACAGAGTCACTTTTTTTTTTTTTTTTAAGTACTACACAATCTTTCCTATGCTCGATGATTTTCCTTCTACGAAGTATTGGATATTTTCTTTCGTGATTACTTTCTAATGTGAATATCGTAAGAAGAAAGAGAAGAAAAAAAGTAGAATATACACACGCTAGTCAACGAGTGTATAAACGTACTATAATGTACGCGTTTCGTGAATCGTTGATTTCGTCTACCAATTCACTAAAACGCGATTCTTATTTTAAATCACAGCACGGTACGCGCCATGGGGTGTAGCCAGAAGCCAGACGCGGAGACTAGCGGAGGGTGGCGATGAGAGGGGGTGAAAGGATAGGAAGAGGGAGGGAGAGAGAGAGAGAGAGAGAGGAGGTTCCCCATAAAACAATGCTCCCACATCTGTCAGCCTCTTCTACTTTCCTCACTCCACGTGGCCACCCCTTCAAGCCCCTAATTATACCAACCACCCCACCTCTTTTGTACCCCCCTTGCCCCCCTCGAACCACCATAGTACGTTTGTATTATGCGTCCGGACCACTTGGGCACGCACTGGGCGAAGGGGAGATATACCCTTGTGAAACGAGAGAAAAGAACGGTCAAGACGGTAATCTCAAATTTTTCACGACATTTTCAAATTTCGACAGAATAGTTCAAGGAATAATTTCGCGATATCAATTGGACAGTCGTACAATAGTATAGCCACTTTTTTATCGTCTCTTTCAGAGGTATCGTTTATTAGTATCATTCCGATTTTTCTTTCCTTATTTCGAATCAAATTCATAAAAGCGCGTTACGAATGTATTTTTATACATAATACGAATTCGTGGCGATAGAAAATGAATGTTGAAACAAGGCGACAGCAGCGAGCCTTAAGCCCAGAATTACAAATCGATTGAATCGAAGGGGTTCTCGCTGCTCTGCGCCGGAGAAATTAACATCGTGTTTTTAATGTCAGGGATAATTGCAAGGGTGGAATTATACGAGGGCTGTACTGGTAGGGTTCGTTGCGTAATAACAGGGGTTCTCAATAATATTCATTCTGAATCGACAAAGACAGAATTTATACTACGTGGTAGATGTACAATCTAGATTAAGTTATGTAAAAAAACGTATCGGATTTCGTAATCTAACTAACATTTGTTATTTCATCGTATTTATAAAAATAAAGAGAAAGTTACACGCGCAACATCATATTTACTCTTGCGTGATTATGAATTGATCTATTATTTTGATATTTCACTGGTAAATGGAAGTTTGTTGAAAAATTCGACTTATTCTACAAAATCTTAAAAATAATTTGTAAATAAGGACAATTTTACTATAAATTTATCTATTTTCAATTGGTGTCCTAAAATCAGAATCTATGCACCACTGATATATTTTAAGGTGACTCATGACCACTCAGTGGCTCAACTGCGCGTGAACCCTCGATTCAACAGCTCAGCCGTACTCGTTACGTGAACCACGAAAATCAGTTCCATTATTATCAGCTTCACTTACCAATAGTGCCATTCTCTGTCTGACTAATTTTGCATATTCCTCTTATATACATATATAGACTATATCGAAAAGTGTACTGTAGCTCTATAAATCTATGTTAATTTTATTTCTTGCACAGTTCTCGTATACTTTCCGTACTTCTTTCTACTCTTCCGCAACTATTGGTATAGTAATATCGCGAAGAGAAAGAAAACGTGTAATGTGCCGTTGACAACAAATAGTGTTTAGAAGAGTGTACCTACTACACGGTTTTATTTTGGTATAGAGCGTACATAGAGGGCGAAGAGGAAAAGAGAACGATCGCGAGTATAGTCAATGTAAGCTAGCGCGCTGTATTCATACATTCGTTAGGTTGCGGGCTTCAGATTAAGGGAGTGTGGGCGAGAGAACGCACGCAGCTCGGTACTATAGTGGGGACGGTAAATGTAAAAATATTGCTGAATCGGTGAAGATAACGGTTTCATATGGGGGCACCAACACACCGTATACTGCGCGCGAGTCGCATCGCATCCCTCGTCGCCGTCCATCGATACGGGACTTGCTTTTGAAAAAAAAAAAAAAAATTGTATCTCGACTCCGTGGACATATAGGCGATACGAAAGCGTTTTGCATTTTCGTTGTTGTACACGATGGAGTGCTCGATCGTATACGTATACCGGTATCGATATAACGAATCGAACAAACAACTTTCGACGCGCGAATAGCTACGCGGAATTATCTTTGCGATTTGTCAAAAAACGAGTTTCCTTCGCGGAATATGAATTTCCGAAAAACGAACTGAAATTCCAAATCGATGAATTAATTTCAAAGGAGAATAGTATATACTTGGCAAGTCGTTCCTGGCGGGAGTCCAATTGACGAATGGCGTTAACGACTATAAATTCACCGCGTCGTATTTATCGATAATGCCATGCGATCGATACCGAGAAAACTTAGTCTACTAATAAAACCTCATGAATAATAAACCCCTCGACAGGTCACGCTTCCCGGCGCTCGACCGCGATTATTTTGTAGCAGCGCACAAATTAAACTTCCGGCCATTAGAGAATTGATCCAGCACAGAATGGAATGTAATATCACGGAAGAGTGCGGGGTGAGGGCGGCAAGCGTGAGTGGGAGAGAGATGGATAAAGAGAGAGAGAGAGAGAGAGGGCGAACGTGGCCGGGTCTTAATTATAATTCTTGGTCGCGAAGTTCCAGCGAAAGCCTCGCAAATGAGGATGGTGACCGTCTGACACCGACCGATCGGGTCGAGCGCGTCGTCGCGCGGTTGGCGAAAAAATCTGCGGGGTGTTGACGTTGAAACGAGGGGTGGCCGAATATCGAGGTGCGGGTAGGGATGACTAGTTGACCGAGCTGGAGGGAAGCGACGGATAACGACACGGCGAGAAACGAGAGGAGAGAGTAAAAGTGTGTAGGACGAGTGTTGTACGTAAAGGTATGCGAGCGGAACTCCCCCATTGCTATTCAAAACGTAAAAACCATTTAAAAATGTAATACCCGGCAGCCGCGCGAAAAGAGCGTTCGTGATCCAACGTGTGACTTTGTAAGTAAAATATACTGCCCGCTTGGAAGCCTCGGTCAAATAATCGTGATTTATCGGTGTAAGGAATTTTCGTCGCGAAATAAAAAAAAATAGTGAGTGAGGGAAAGAGGGAAAGAGGGAGAGAGAGAGAGATAGAGAGAGAGGGGAAGGAAGAGTGAAAAAGATGGAAGAAAAAAAATCGTTTTCGATCCCTGGACCAGCCCCCCGACCGCACACCCTCGCGCCACTTGTCGACCTCGACGATTCGTAGGTACGACTCGCGAACGATACTGTTTCGCGGACTGGTTCATCGGTGTGGCTTTCTGCGTCCGAGCGGCATTATATCCGGCGTTACAGCAACCGTTTGTTGAATTGCACTCCGCTAACGACGTTTGTAAACGGCAGTTACACTTAGTTTCGTCGGACACGAACAATTATCTCCGAGTTCGTCCAAGCACGATGGGCTATGAATATATGCATACGGAATTACGAGAAAAATGGCCTGTACACGACATTTTGAGTCTGCGCGTATCTACAGAACTTTATTTTTCTTTAATTAGCATAAAAGTTGGCGAATAGTTGTTATTCTAGTATAACTATACAGTTTTCTCGTGTGTCCAACTTACACAGTGTATATGCAATTAAGCCCTTCGATGGCTTAAAATTTCCATGACACGCAAAGTTACTATCTATCGATCTCTAAGTATTCCAACTTAGCTAATGGAAGCAGGAACACAATTCGGCGATGGGCCGTAATGTTAATCGAGTATGCGTATCTCATAGGATAGAGTGTAGCGTCGGGAGGTTCTTGATAATGAACTGTAATTATACATCAGTACAAATATTATTTTAATTATACGTTACAGTTGAAATTATGCTTTCAACTTCTGAGTCACACAAGTTGTTCTATTAATACATCGCGCCGTTCAACAAAAATAGGCATTATAAATGCAACTTATATTGAACTCTTTACAACCGATATATTTTTAACTCACGACAAATAACTTCGAATGAATACTTCCCGTCTATACTGTTTTCGCGTGTTATGTATTCCCGCCTTGATAACGCAAGGATTGGCATTCGCGATTCAGAATTTTATCAAAATATGGGAAATTGTATGGTGCAACCGCGAGAGGGTGAATTTCGCCAGGGCGTGAATTTAAATGAGCCACGTGCTCACAGTTCGAAAGTATGAAATTTTCCAATTCGCGATATACTGTTTATCGATGCTGTGATTTTAATTGCCGATGAATAGACGGTTCGAGCGATTTATTCAATTTTGATCGGCTGATTTTTCGCGTAAGAAATCATATGAGCATGCCGTACGTGATTAAAATAATTAATTTTAAATATATCGTACCATGTGCAATTGAAAATTTTTAATTAAAAATCAACTCTCAAATATCAATTTATTTTTATTCTGTCTAACAATAAAATAATAATGACCGATACGCAAACCAACGAAAATGATTGAGCGAAATAAAAATTTACAATTTATAAATTTAAACATACATTTGTACAAAAATGCTAAGAAGATAGACTTTGTCGCAATTCGATGAATTGGTGCTTCGGTGGCCAATCGAGGGGCTCGAGAAGACAGGTAAATGGCATCGATACTTTCGATGAGTAGACGCGTGCGAGGGAGTCCGATCTAGTTTCGTTCGGTTCTCCAGAACAGGAAGGTCGATAGTGGGAGATAGCGAACGAACGATGAATCCTCGAGAGGGGGCGAGAGAGAAGAAACGATAGCCCGAACGTTCTGTTCGTAGAAGGAGGAGAGAAGCGAAGTCGAGGTTAGCTACTGTAATTAGTGAGAACGTATCGTAATTAGAGAAAATGCCACGTTTAATTGCTAATTGAGTTTCAGTCTGATGCGAGATCTAATTTTAATCACCTAATTACGTGACTACAGGCTGCGGGCTACGGACAGCCGCCGCCGACGCTTC
>NCVS01000178.1:448928-462274 GCA_003055095.1 Goniozus legneri | reverse complement strand
AATGTACATGGCCACCAATGCGCCATCGCCGCGTATGTACTTGTCTAGTCGAATTGTAACGGGTGATACACCTCTGGTATCGACTTAAGAAGCGAAACCTTTCTCGGAACTCTGCCGGAACTTGATGGTGCTCGCTTCGACGAGTTCGATCTCCTTTCACCGAAGGATAGTTTACAGAGTTGGCACTCTCGACAATACTCGATACTCGACGCGAATAAAACCTTACCGTATTGTTTTTATTTCTACGCATCGAATATGGATACCCGAAAGGGAAAGGCAAAGAGCGAGATTTATTTTATTACGCCAATTATTGGAATTATATGGAAACACTGAGTATACTATGGCCTTGTGTCTTCCAGTCGCCTTCTGTTGTAGGTACATTTGAAGCGAATATGGGGAAATGTGGTTAGAAATTACATGCCGAGCGCTTATATACAGCGCTTCGAGCACAGAACAGGGGCTCTTATTAACGCGCGTATTAGCTATGCCGACTCACCCTTCTAATCTATATCCCGGCCTCACGCCACACGATTATTGGTTTCGCGCGAGGAAGGCTATCTACGTTACGCCTACGGGGCGCTGCTAATTTGTGAAATACGCGTTGTTCGATTTCGAGATTTAATCGAATATTCAACGGATCGTGCAAAAACACGAAAAATACCTTATCATGAATTTTTTATCTGATTTTGTTATCGAATTTTGCATAATAATTTCGTATTTTAATTTTCTTTAGAAAAATTTTCCTACTGTAAATAATACAATGTTTCAAAACGAATCTTTCGTAATTTCAGATTGTTTTGATTTTCGCGTAATTAAAGGACGAAATATTTGACATTCGTATACATTCTTGGTTACTTTTTTCGATTAACGAAATAGCTGAAATGCATCGATAATCAATTGAAATAATTTCCCTGATTAAATTGCTCCGCTCGTGAACACCGTTGAAAGTTTACTTCGTTCGCATTCGCATCCGTACCGCTATCGCATATCTAACGGATCAATGCTCTCGGCGAAACTCATATACAATCACAAATTTACTCTTAATCTCAGGAGGCATTGAACGTCCACAAAATAAATTCCGTTTTTCAACACCGCGTGGTGAAGCACGAAGCGCGTTATAGAGCACGAGTATCCCTGCTAGCTGGAGATTCGAGGATTTGCAATTAAAAACGACAAGGTACGCGGTAGTCGATCTGCAACAGTACGGGGATAATGCCTCTGCGCGTGTAGGCTCCTCCGTTGTCGTAATTACCAGGCGAAAATGCAAAACGCTTCGAGGATCGATAGCAACGCGCGCGTTGCGAAACTAAGTTCCTCGCGGTGTAATTATAACCGGCCGTAAATATACGGCCGTTCTGAAGGGGAGTGAATGTTGCTTCGGATGGCATCGACCCCGGCACTCGCGGTAAGGCCATCGCGCACTCGAACTGAGCTAACGTCTGCGAGTTCGGAAAGCCCAACTTTTTTTTACAAGTTCCGTTTCAGGTATCATAGTTTCACGAGAGAAAAAAGTCATAAGTATACACGATCGTACTGCTTGTTTTTATCTTTCCCCATCGTGACGGAATTGCTGTTTTACGTGGATCTCTGTCGAGAATCGCTCGCACACATAATGGACGAAATTAATAACTCTTTCTCGTAAAACGGTGAACGCGGTAAATTGAAGTCTCGCTCTTAGGAGGATATATGCCGAAGGTACCCCTTCTTCCTCTTTGTCCACCTATTTTGCCTCCATTATTTCTCATTTTTCTTTTTTTGGATGCCCGACAAAGTGAATGTAAAAACAAAAAAGTAGGACGCCTTATTGTACGTCGGTGAAACTGCGACTCAAAAGCTTAGAGCTTTGTACATAGCTATGCCTATGTTCTGGAGCGAAGCGTGACTGAGAAGCAGGAAGGGGTGGTAACTACCCCTCACGACTGCGTGTACGTGCACCCTCGTCAAAGAAGTGGGGGAGAAAAATACACCTAGCTACCTCGTTCATTTTTACCCCCTAAAGCATTGTTTTAAAATAGTACTTAGCAGGGTCATTGTATTATGCATGCGCCCTCGGTCTAGTGGACCGCGCCAGTGTGAGAGAACACTTGATTCCTCGCGCACGTGAGTCGGGAGCTTTCTATTGTTAACCCGCGATCCGCTGGGGCAGCGAGAGGACGGCAACAGAAAGGACTTTACTTGGCCAAGACTTTTTTACAATGATTATATCGTCGATCTGTGTTGGGTACATTTAATTCATTGATCATCCATGTCGGTGTCTGGGGAAACCCACATGGTTCGCAGAAGAAATGTTAAAACAACAAAGCAGAAGAATTTAGAAGTCGTGAATTAGAAATAAGATTTTATTTTTGCCCTCATCCACAATTTTTTGTAAGTTTCAACTCCGAAAACATTTGTCCTTGGATGCTGTATCATCAAGACTGTCTCAGCAGAGGGGTCGGACATTCATTTTTGACGTCATAGCTGCTGGCGATTGCACCGCGGGTCTCGGTTAAGTACGAAGTCGCTCGCGATTACCATTGTCTCGAGCTTCGTCGAGCATCGTCGGCTGCTACTACGTAAAGCAATATCGCATTCGAAAGAGAGAATGCTTTTTGTCGAGTATAACGCCCGCGGTAACGTTCCGAGGACACTCGAGCGTGATAAAGGCCCCGCATATACTTACCGAGTACACACATAACTGACTATGTCTGCTTCGCTGGCACTTGGCGAAATTTCGTCCGAGTATTACCGAAAATCGTTCCGTTCGACAATTGCAGAACGCGAAACGCAATTACCCGAATTGGTTGCTCCGAGATCATTTCCAAGAGTCGGTCAATGCGAAGATAATACGTTCCACGAGGCTCGAGAGAAAGACGAGGAACACACGACGCGATCATTATCTTTACAGTGTGTGTCCGATTGGAAATTTGCCGATTCGGCGAGGAGTATTGGAATTTTAAGTAGTCCTATTCTACAAATACAAAGTTAAGTGTGTGTATACGGCAGACGTGACGCGTGCCCGTTGGCACCGAGGAAGCCCTCTCTTCACATTGTTCGCACAACCAGTGCCCCCTCCACGCGACTCGCCTCTCCTTCTCGCTCGAATCGGCGCGTCACCCTCATCCTCTCGCGTGTTCCCGTCTCTCATCTCCGCGCCGGCCTGGGTGGCTTCACGAGGGTCTCATTTTCATTAAGAATTAAAGTTGAAGTTCCTGCCCGAGGAGTGCGAAAGAGAAAGAGAACGAGAGCAAGAGAAAAAAAAGTTTTCATTCGCCTTTTCCATGCAAATGAGATCGCGCGTCTCGCGCTCTCAAAACTATCTCGATTCCGGCTAATTCAGCGACGCGGTAACCCGCGAATGCCGCGCCGCTCGAGATAAAAAGAAACTTTTTTTCTTTTCACTTTTCTTCGCCCGTTTCTCTTTCTCTTTTTTTGCTTCTCTCGTCACCGCGCGAGGTCTCGGAGTATAGCGGCGACCCTAGATCGTTAGCCGACAGAGCTCGGTCCACGTAAGGGAGTTACTCGATTTCTCGCGCGTGAATTAAATAAGAAAGTTTATTAACCGTCCCGCCATTTATCCATCCCCGGATTAACTTTAACTTCCGCTTTGTACTTCTGAATGACCGAGGACTGCCAGCATCGCGCAAAATTCAAATTAGGAGAACGCGTTATACGCAAATTAAATACTTCTCCGAGAAATGCCTTGCATTTTTTGTATTCCTCCATGAATAAAGCGACAATTCGTTAATTCGACGATTCGCGCAGCGAGTGTGTGTCGAAATAACAGAAAGCGAGACAATATAGAAACATCTCACTTTGGTACGAACGTTAACGACCATACAGCTGAAACAGATAATTAAGCGTCTGCTCTAATGAATGCCTATTCGCATGGCTAATTTGTACGATAAACCGATTAAATAACAATTCGCGATATTTCTCGTCGTGTTAAATCATGGGCTCATATTGTCATTCATTGTATATTATCTTTCGAACTGTCGAAATTTCGATGAGTACAAGATATCCTTATTTTATTTAACAACTTTTATGGCCCGGAGGAGGAAATTTTTCGTACGATTACGATGAAACTTCAGTTAGATAAGTTTGTTCGATCGTTTAATTTTGAAAGTATATAAGAACAAAACAATGCCCGAATACTCGCGATCATATATGTATGTTTGATTTTTCATTCCGAAAAACAAGTATCAATTAAAATCTACCGCTTCAATTCCCTGATATCGCGTATGGGTTTCACAACCCGATGTTATTCCCACAATTTCGCCCTCTTCAAAGTAAAAATTGAAACGAAATATTTTTCAACCGTTTCCTTTTAATCAATGACACGAGTGTAGGTACGAATCGCGATTTTTCACTTCTTTCCTATCTGACTCTCGAATACGTCGTTCTACGACATTTCGTAAAAATCCTCCCTTTTTGGATGACAACGACTAAAAATATTTGCTGAAAACGTCCGAAATAAACGCGTCGTCGAAAATACGTATACGCGCGAAGCGGTTTAGTTATGCGGCCGCGTCGAAAAGGAAGACGCGTTAAAAACGGATAAAAAGCGCGCGTAAATTCACATTTCCAAAGAGAATAAGACCGCGTGACGCGTCGAGCCTTCGCTCTGCGCGCGACTAACGCCAGTGTGAGAGTATGGCCAGCGCGGAATTAAAAAAAATCATATTTTGCGCCTGATGGACCGTAAATAAAATCACACATGTATACATGCGCGTAAAGAGCGAAAGAGAGGGAACCGTCAGCGGCGACTCGCTTTGTCGCCGGTTTAACGCCGAGAGTGCGATATACGCGCGCCGACTCGCGCTTCTCTATATGTTTCTACGTGTGTTTCCTGCGCCCAACAAAACGACCTCATTTTTACGCTCCATTAACATCGAACGAGCGCGAGATTTTTCTACGAAATTCCTCGGCTCGTTCTCAAAATTCAAAACGCGAATGAGGGGCGAGAGAAAAATCGAGTCGAGGTCTTCAATGGCGCGAGTTCAAACCCGGAAAAAAAAGCTCGGGGGTAGCATTTTGTTAATTGAAATCGTTGCATCGATCATGGTCTTCGCTACCGAGCCTTTAACGGGGATTGTATCGACTGGTACAGAGTAGCTATACGCCGGGCAGGAGAGCGAGCGCAAAAGAGAGGGGTGACGGTAAAACGGGCTTAAGCTCGTGACAAATGCTCCGGCGTCACGAATCGTTTTCCTAGGCGTCGTATAAATTAATAATTACCGCACGGCGCATCGCCATTACCGGAATTAATGCCACCGCGATATTATGCCGACTCTGTTTGGTCGATAATTCAAAACGCGAACGCGAGCCGCAGTTGATCGCCACCGGTCCTGTGCAGTCGAAGAAAAAATGAGAAAACGAAGGAGAACGAAACGTTGGAAGAACGGGCGTAAAATTTTTTTCAACGAGGATTATGAATCTTCATCAAGGCAAATTTTCAATTGCGTATACGGACGCTTCTCGCCCGGTGTCTCGTCACGCGTCGTACACGGATCGTCCCAATCGAGGTGATACCGAGAGCGCCGGCTAATATGTACGCGTGATATGTATGTACGTACAGTAGGTATGCGTACACGCGCAGACGGTGTGCGCGATTATTTAATATTCGCTTGGCGCGGAGGTGTCAATAAAATAACGATCGGCCATCACGGTGTCACGAGAGATGAGATAAATATGGGTATTTGAGCGCGGCAGATAATGCAAACAAATCCTCCCGGGTGAGTTATGCTTCCCGCTCCTACTGTACGTTTGTCCGCAATTGCGATACGGTGCGCGTTAAATTTGCTTTGAATTACCGTCGATAGTGCGCGACGCGAGTGCGCGGTTTCGGTTATTATTAGTTTGCGATTACCGAGAGCTCGGTTCATTACCGCGGTCTTGCTATAGATTCGCAAAAATCCCATTGCGCGTTCATAATTTAATCGAAAATTAGTACAGCGTGGTCTGTAAATATTGAACGTCGAAATGGACCTGAACGAGGGAATAAAGTAGGAAAGAAATCAACCAAGCACGTTGTTTCATATCGCTGAATTAAAAGTAGCGAGTAACGATTAATTTCGAAATTTCTCCTCTTTCCCGTTGTTACCCCGAAGCTCGTTCGACGAGAGGTATCGTCTTATCGCACACGATTGACATTTCAAGTACGTCGTTTTTGCGCCTCGTTATACTAGCGCAAAGAGAGCAATGTTGGCGATATTATCCCGATCGACGAGGCTGTCACGTTCCGGTATAATTCAACGACTGGGCTCGATGTCTTTGGCAACGTCGACATATGGGGAAGAGCGTGTGCACACGGAATAATCTTACGATCCACGATGTCAAGTGATTACAGCTATTTTATGCCACTTGTACTTATTAGGGGTGATACGTCGGTCCGTTCGGCCATTATGAGTGCCATCTGAATCTCGGCCTCTTGAATGCCTCCATTTACCATTAAGCACATTACTATTATCCTATCATGCGCCTTGGTACGGCAAAAGGGACTTCTTTGGTTCGTCCGATGATGCACGAAGCCATTTGCGCAAAGTGGCCGTTCATTACTAAATTATGCCGGTTTCATAGCATTGCATTAAACTTCTCGTCTCCCTTTCACTCTCTTTCTCGTTATCAGCTCCGTTGCGTCTTACCCCGTGGTGCCGATGAAAAAAAAAGTCCAGGAAAAGTTTTCCGCGATCGTCCACTGAGTACGAGGAGCGAACAACTTCGTCGCTTTCATGGACAACCATATTACCTGTCTTATCTACTCGATAATGTAGCCTTGCATTCGATTTGTATTAATCCGTTCCGCGGCGCAACCGTCACATTTTCACACGTTGTATTTCATGTTTTATAGACTGCTTTTAAATAATACGCAAAACGATGTGGCAAATTGAATTTTGCGTTTTTTAAAAATTAAATGCCTTGATTTGAAATTTCTCTCATAATAACGTCAGCTAACCAATCCGATAAACCCACGTTGGCAAAACCGTGTCCCGGTGTTCGGTTACTTTTTTTCTTTCGTCGGATACTTTGACTGCGAAACACGTGTAGTTAATTCTGCACAAACAGTCGATGCAAGTTTTATTTGCAAGATCGAACCGAGAGCCTGATTGCAATCAGGCAAATGCCAGCTAAAAAATCCACGTGCGTTTTATGGAAGGACAGTTTTTGAATCTCAGCATTTTATCAGAGAGTTTTTTCGCAATCTGTAAAGTGTGTCACAGAGTGCATAGTTTAGGCGAATGTATCAGTCAGCGATAAGAAACTCGAATAAGAAAGATCTCCTTTCCGTGACCGTAGTCATTCGTTTCTCCCTCCAGTGACTTCAGTTTCCGTAGTTTGGCGGTCGGTGATCCAGCGGCTTTTAACAATATTTCGGAAATTTTTTTTAGCCGTTCTGCCCACCTCATAGGCAATTCCCTGTGATATTTTTTGCCAGCCGCTAATCCCAAAGTATTGCGCTCTTTTTGAAAGCGATTTTTAAAAAATATATATATAATCGATGCGTTGCAGCGAAATGACTTTTGCCGTTCGCTGTACTTCCGATAGACCAATCCCAGTTTGAATGTTTCATTCTTATTCGAATTTTTCAGTATCAAAATGAAAAATTCATTTTTCGTTCGCACTTTCCTTATTTATTTTGATTTATTACAACATACGCTGTTTTGATCCAACTGTTTTATAAGTCCAGAAATTGCTGTTCTAGTGCATACAAAGGTATTAATTAAATTTCACGGGACGAGGATATATTACCAATTATATGCGTAATTTAATGAAATGAAAAATGTTGAAAATAATACACTTTTTTCGCGACGCTAACAGTATATCGCGTTTTTTATAACGCTATTTTTCACGATAATTTCCTTCGTCGTGCGCGCGCGCGAGTAAAATATTCCGTCAACTTTTTCGACACTGTGAATGAAAAGTCCATTCTGTAAAAAAAACCTGCCGATTCAGCGCAATAAAAAATTGACAAATTGAAAATTTTCATCGGAAATTCGTGGTCGGACTGCCGTAACCTTTTTTCTCTGGCGCTCCTCTCCTCTTCTCTTCCCCATTTTGTCATCCTTCGATTCCATTTTCGTGCATTTTAGCGCTCGTGAAATGTTTGTACGTTATATGTATAGGTATACAATATATTCGTAAAGCATCACCTTGGTCGCCATAAAAATCGTTAATCGCCTCTCGGGGCGCTCGAAGCGGTCACCAATGCCGGAAGGGTGCGCGCTCTCTCATCCCTTATCCATCGAGAGCGTATAATTCAATATATTCCGCGCGAATTTTTATCCGCGGCCGTACGGATTTAATAACCCGGCAAAATAGATTTTATTGTTTGCAATCAGCCATTGCATTGCACGCCAGCGACTTTTCCACCGAGGTTTGCTTTAATCCCACCGTATACGGAGTGTATATGAACCCATCGTCGCCGCAATTCGCCTAACGTGATTTCGATGTGAGCCCCAATTTCTGATCTCTGAGAAAAAGCACGCTCGAGCCTCGAATCTATGCAGGTGAGAAAGAAAAATTCGTTCGCCGTTATAGCGCGTACCTATAGAGTATATGTTGCACGACGTTTAATCGACCCATTATGCGTGAAAAGCTCGCATCATTTTTTCATCGAAAATAAACGAAAAAAAAAAGGAATGTCCAACGAGGACACAAAGCCGCTTCATTATCTGCGAAACTGCGGAAAGGCGTACACGTCGCTTCATTCGCATACAAAGTGAGGCCGCGGCGTTCTTATGGTTATTTATCGGGCCGACGGGACCTCTGGAAAAAAAGCAACGCGAACGTACGCCGACAAAGGGAGAAAAAGGATGAAAAAAGGGTATAGAGGGTGAGAGGGATGAAGAGAAATAGAGGAAGGGAAAGAGAGAGAACGAGAAAGAGAGAGGGAGAGGTAAAGAGAGGTTGCATATGTGTGGCACGGCCATCGCCATTTCTGATTGAATCCAGGCTCGAAGCTTATATTTTGTCATCCATTGGCGCCTTCGGGAACGGGAGTGCAACTGAAAGAGCGCAAACCAGGCCGTGAGCGGGAGCAAAGTGTGGAACAGAGAGACATGGGGGAGAACGGGATCGTGCTAAATCGAGTGGGGCTGTTTGCCAAGCTGAATTTTAAAATCAGAATTTTTAAAAAGCATCCCGCGGCGAGGTTTCTCCCGCTAACGTGGTTATACGCGCTACACACTCACAGGACGCTACTAGCTGCTCGCTCGATCTACAAATATACCGTACGTATACGTATATCAAATTCGCAAATCGAACTATCGACAATACTAGCTCTTTGCCAAAAATTGAAATGTTTAATATCGTGAAAAATTTGGTAAAGTATAGAAACGTACAACCCCGAAATTATTTTGTCTATAGAAATCATTTCGAACGCGCTGTCGAAATCTAACTTATAGAAATAATTACAGCTGTCCTATGGTTGGGTTCGACGAATTAAAGTCTGGCTTACGATGTACATGTATGTGAAATCGTATGTGGGTGAGTAGAGGCGGAGAAGCGAAACACCGTTGCACTCCGTCGAAATGTTCCGTTTTTTCCATACTACTATTTTTAATTCGTAAATAAATGTATTTGGCAAAAATAATACTTGACGTTGCGCGTATAATGCGCGTAGCGTACGTACGTTCCGGTACGCGCGAGAGGTCGTTATTTTGACAGCGTTGTCCACCGCGCTATGTTTTTGTACCCATCGAACAACATAAACGCGCGCTCGACTTTGTATTTCGGACGTGAAGAGAAATGATTAAAAAAACCAACGTTGGATATTTACACAGGATATTTACGCAGGATATTCCATTGAAGAATCGATGAAATTCAAAGACGACCATACACGCGCCGATGCGAAATCGTAAAATATCCAAGATATAATATAAATGGGCGAATAAGCTTCTATAAGAACGTATAAACATAAATATAACAACGCAGGAAAAATTACGCCGCACTGTCAATGTTCGCGGGTACGGTAGAACGCGGTAAGCGGTATATTCATACGTACATAATTTTACATACATGTATACACGTTGGTCACTGAAAGCTGCCCAAGGTACGACGGAAGGGACGAAAGGGAGACGAGGGAGAATGTTATCGACGCGGCGTGGAATGGAGAGGTCCTATGTACATGCATATATTCCTGCATAAGTATATCAAGGCGGAGCGCACGCGGGATATACGTTACCCGCGCGCATCGGCTGACCGAGAGAGCGCGTAAGGAAGGATCGTCGCATATAAAAATACCTATAAAGATACTTTGAATTTTATATTTGCCGAAGTGGTCAACATTTAAATGAGACGGCCGATCGATATTCACCCGCAAAGCCGAGGAGAGGCTCGCGCGCCGAAATGGGGAATGATGATGTGCGTGAACGGACGAGGGTGACACTCCTACAAGAAGGGTGCAGAAATGAGACGTCCTCGAGTCTGCAAAAGGGTCTCCGGCAGAAGGAACGCTCTACCAGCCTAAGGCTCGATCCGTGAAATCGAATGGCCCACCCACTTATTAGCGACAGTGGACGAAAATGCTCGAGTGCCATCGAATGCGAATATCTCGTTCAGTTAGAACGCTCAAAGGAAACGCATGCGAGCACAATCGATCCTCGTTCGCATCGTACGTCGTTCGTATGATCAGTCGTACATACAATGGAGACCATTTTTAATCCTCCTAGGAAAAACACAAAAACACTCAATATACATATAACTCCATCGCTGGAAACCTAATTCAGACAAACCGGAGGACTTAATAACGCAATTTCAGAGTAACACGTGGGAACACTTCCGCCAGTCTGATGCAATTTAAATAAACAAATTATAAATATTCGCTCGTGCGAAATCACCTCAGCATGAATAATCATTACATCGTAAATGGGAGGCAAGATACTACCGATTCGATTGATTCAACTTTTAATAATTCATTTGCATTCGACCGCGCGCGTACCTGCCTTCGACTCAGACACCGGGTCGTGTACAGAACCCCTTTAATATATTTTTAAATTACATTTTTAATTGACGCAACAAATGAATTATCGATTCTTCTTCTTTCGAGCGGTCGACCGATGAAGTTATTGCGAATGCTTCACTCCGAATACCGGTTTTTGTAAATACGTTACGAATCGCAGAGCGCAAAAAAGTTGCCTCTTTGATAATATAAAAAATTCCTATATGCGCTGCTCATATAATGTACCTACATTTTTTGCCCGCAATTCCGATTGCTCTCGATTTTACCGAAATTCCATATTAAAATTCTCATTATTTTTCTCTGCTTCACATCCCACAGTTATTTATGATAGCTCAGGCGTATTCTTTTATGAATGAAATTTTTTATTCAAACTCAATAATGAATGCAAATAGTTATTAATTGATGAGTATAATTCAATATCGAAACTGATAATTATCACTATCCGCTCAAATATTTTTCCGCACTTCCACATTTCTAACAGAGGTACAATATTCAATACGACTTTTGGTGGAAAAGCGATAGAGAATGTTTCATTTTGTGAAATTATATAAATACACACTATGTCGAATAAAATAATGTTTACCCAATAATATGTATACACATATGGTAAAGGGAAAAATAAGTTTAATCTGAGAACAGGAGAGCTCAGTACAGAGCCTCGGCCCTGAAGAAGCTAACTGCAATGTTGGCGAAACGTTGGCAAAATAAATTGTCTAAACGCGGTTCCCTTCCGGAAACCAAGTTGACTAATAAGTTTAATCCTTTTCTTCCTTTTGTTGAACAACGTATAAAACATTGTCGCAACGTTGTTTTACTTTACTCGAAAATCGAAATCTACCGTACTTTTATTATCTAAAAGATAGTTCCCGTTTCCTCTGGGTTGAGTAACGAGCAAAGTTATACTTAGTTAACGTTACTCAGTTGATTGCCTTTCCAATCGACACGATGTTTGCAATCAGGTAGGTTTGATTAGGTTGCCTACAGTCTATCCGCTGTTCTCGCGCACGTTCGAACATATAAAACTTTTCTTTTCAGAAGAAGCCTCTCTCCGTCTTTCGAGAAATTAGCGTTTAGTCTTTACAGCCACGAGTTCAAAATTCTACCTGTAAAAAAATTTTATTTATGAAACACGTATTTTTCAAGATAGGATAAGTCGTATGTTCAATTTAATAATAAAATAATGCGACTAGTTTATTATAATTACGACGTATAGTTTAGGGCTAGAATGAGAAATACGCATTTCTCTCGAGATAGAACGTAGTCGCAAAAATGAATTCACGAATATGTATCCACAGATAAGGAAAAGAGGTGGACCCTTGGAGCATCGAACGGGGTGGTCCAAAATCCGAATCTCATAACTTCCGGTCCGTCGGTGGCCGACTCAATATTCAAAATGACCGGTGCGCGGATGGTACGGATGTGACGTCACGCTTCGTCGCCACCTCAAGCCATATTAGATCGAGGAGTTTCATATTGGTCCGACGTCGGAGCGTAGAGATCTCGTAGCCGCTGGAGTTTATCTATGGTTCAGTTCGTCTCGTAATAATGTCCATTCGCGAAGGAGCGCCGGCAAAAGGGGATCCGTGTGTCCGCGCATAGAAGCGCCTCGCATTTGTCGCGAACCCTCGCCCTCCCTTTGCGCGACCGAATCGTCACGTTAACGACGTCAATTGTGAAGAAGTTCTCGCTCGCCTAGCTCGCGCCCCTAGCATCCCCTGCGCACGAATTCGAATAGGCGAGCGTTCGAATCCTATCCTCGATAATCCGCAAATCATTATCGCAATTGTCAACCGAATTATGCAGGAATCGACGAAAAGAACGTGTAGAGTCATCGACTTGGCAACGGGGAATTCCGATAGTTTTTAGCGCGACGGGTTATTTCGCACAGTACCGCGTGCGAATGGTGTAGGCCCAGACGCGGTGGTTTTAAATTCCTTTTGAGTTGGGGAGGCGCTTTGGCGGGGCCACCGGACAAACTCTCGATTCGCGGGAATGAAGTGAACGCGAGTCGAACGCATCCGGCCAGAGACCGAGAGCCGCGGAATAAAATCGAAAGAGCGAGCGAGAGGTGCGGCGGGGTGAGTGGCGCGAGGGTAGCTCTGGTGTACGGGAGAGTAGAGGGGTATGCGAAAGCGTGCACTCGAAAAAAAAAAAAAAAATCATTTGCACGGTAATTCGAAGCCTGGATTTCAGTCGATAAAAGGATGCACACACGCCGCGGCGCATACAGAGAGAAGAAACAAATGAACAAATTCGCGTTTCAGAATAATGCCCCAGCAATCCCATCTACCCGGCTCTTTCTGTCTCTCTTCATCTTGCTCGGCCGCTCGCTCGCTCACTCGGCAGAGCGAACGGTACTCCTAACCCCCCGGTGTACCGCACCACCACTCCTCGCCGTACTCCGCCG
>NCVS01000178.1:408044-427591 GCA_003055095.1 Goniozus legneri | reverse complement strand
GGAGCTGTGGGGTGGCGGCGATGGTGGGCGCACGGGGCTGGAGGTGGTGGAGGTGGTAGTTGGCGCGCGCTCACCCTGGTGCGAGATGGACGGCGAACGATGCGTTACCGTCGATCGGAGCGAGACGCTAGAGTGCAAAAGAGCGCGATGAGCGGCGCGAAGGAGCGAGATGGCTAGAATCGGGCCGGGGGTGGTGGTGGAAAAAAAAAGTGCGCGAAAAATTGAGCGCACGCGAGAGAGGGGGTGGTGATCCGGCATTACCCCCGTAGCCCGTTGCGGACCAATCGCCATACGTAAAGAGGCATTTTTTATGGGCGCCGCTCGGTCGGCCGGTTTGTGTGATAAAAATTGACCTAAGTCCCCCCTTTTTTTTTTCGCGAACGCTCGTGTTCGCTGGCGCTCGCGCGCGCGTTTTGCGCACCGGCTATAACTGCCTAACATTAAAAAAGATGGGCTGTGTACGGGATGGCCGGACGGGAACGAACGGACGGACGGACGTACGGACGAGGAGGAGGTAGGGCGCGCAGGAAGGGGAGGTTACGAACGGCGAACACGGCGAGATACAAGCCGTGTTGCGCGTATGCGTCCGTACACACAGTGTCCAAGTGCCGCTACCACATTCGATCGAGGTGGCGAAGTAGCCAAGAGGCAGAAAGACGAGCGAGATTCGCCGATAGAAGGGGGATTCGTACGGGGGAGATTTTCTAATAGGGGATGGCTACTCTCCCGCCTACGGACGGAGGGATGTAAAATAATGCGCATAAAATGTAGCGTATTCATCATGGAGATAAAATGATGTGCTCGACTTTCGGGCGACCCACGTTGTTGGCATGCCACGGGTAAAGTCGTTTCGAGAAACTTTTTTTCCGCGATATTCACCCGCGCGGGGAAGAGAGAGGGAAGAGAGTTAAACATTATTCATCAGCGTCGTATGAAGCGGTTTTACGATAGTAAAACCGCGAGAGTCAAAAATTTGATAGGCAACTCTATGAAAAATCTGGTTCTGTTCTTCGAAATTAGTGGAAGAATTCAATTTATTCAATTGTAAAATCACATTGCCATGGAAATGTAAGTCTATGTCAACTCTTGTGTGTAATTCGTTGAATCACAGAGGTGGGTTCGCGTAATTTCATGTGTGAGAAGATTACGTTAGACCTTACCCCTAACGTCTTCTAACGCGCGCAAATGGGGAGGGATCGAAGCGAATCATGGATGAAAACTGTTGAGACGCGACAAGCAGCTGCGTGAACCATTCGGGCGGTAATGGGTCGCAAATTGGCAATAAAATTATGAGATCGCGGCGAAAGGAAATTGGCATAAATGCCGTTTAAATCTTTCAATCTCACAGGGCCCTCCATTCACACCCCTGTCACATACATATCCGGTATGGATATGTAGAAATCGTACTTTTTCATTTAAGTTAATTCGCGGTATATAACCAGAGAAATATCTTTCGCGATAAATTTTACTTTGATTCATTTGGCAGATTATTATACGAAATTATTATTCAAATGTATGTTTAACGCAATACCAATCATGATAAAACAGTTGCTACGCTTCGTAACATTGTTTGCCCTTTGTTTTACCCAAAATTGTTCGAGATTATGCACGTAGCCAAGGGTCACATACACACAGAAATCTCCTACCCACTCTTCGTAACTCTATCAGAAGCCAATCACGTCTGGTAGAGGGGTTGTCCGTATACACACGAACCAAAAGTCGATGGAGCAGAAAGTTTACTTCAGACATTAAATCACAAAGATGTATTTTCGTACATCATCGAATACCTATTTCGGCTCGAATATTTCTCGAAATATCTCATATATTAAATCGATTTACAAAATACATCCGTATGAAAATAACCAACCTGAAACTAAAAAATTCAAAATGGTTTTGTTCTAGTTCTCCTTGTCGCTTTGAGAATATTGAATGCCGACTAAATTGTTATGAAACGTAGTTCTAAGTAATCATATAAGATGTAGTCGCGGCGCAACAGAGAACCAACTTTATACTTGGCGTGTGTGACGGTACGAAAGTAGCCACTCACACCCCGTATCCGCCTAAAGCTAAGCGAGAAAAAACTAGCTTAACAGGCTTTAAATTCACGGTATCTTTTCGTGCATACATATACGTGAGGGGTCCACTTACAAAACAGCGTACCGTAAATCTACCAGCCCAGTTGTATTATCTTTTGCGGAAAAGGAGGCAAACGTTTGCACGCGTCGACGAAAGCTTTTCATTTCCGTAATATTTTAAAAGTTATCGTGTCCGCTCAACAAATTTATGCCCCAATAAAGTTTTTTGACCTTTCGCGAGCTGAAGTGACTCGCATTCGTTGGGATGCGAGGGAATAAATGGTTTATTCCGCAGTACGTTACGACGCATTGTCAACTGGATATCGTCAGCGATACATAATAAATAGCATCGAATTTTCAATTTATCGACTCGGTAAGAAGCTTTATGTCTATCGTTTTCGTAATATGAAAATTAAATTTCATTCCGATTATTCAAATTTGAAGTCTCGTTTTCTAGTACTTTCTTGAAACTATGGGTAATCCGATTCGCAAAGTTTTATTTTAATAAAACACATCTGCATCCACTCTGTATTCGAACAACATATTCATGTTTTTACTTTTCCGCGAAGCGCTTATAAAAGAGGCGAAGATAAGTTGCTTACATAAACCGTGTTCACGGATTGTCATCGCGCCGGGACAAGTGCAATCGAGAGAGTGTTAATGAAACCAATGTTTTACCATTCGCGTTTGTTTCGCGCGCTCGCACGGGCATGCGAGGCCGCGATGAATAATTAGTTATCGACAAGAATCTCGATACTTGATGCAGTATTTATAGGTGAATAAACGGCTCTGTTTAGACATTCAAGTATCACCCCCCCCCCCCTCTCGAACGGGCAACGCGACTCGTGTCGCGCGAACGAGAACGCGTGCGGTGATGTAAAAATCACGAAATCTGGGAAACAAAAGTACGTTCAGGTAAGAAGAGGGTATAATATGGATCTCCATTTGAAATAAGCCCTCCCACCTCTCCACCTAGCACCCCGTGTACCTAGTTTGTTGCGTTTGAATATTCAACGCAAGTTTTTTTTATTAGCTCCTGCCACCCTCTCCTCTCGCCTACCAGCCACGGTGCAGACATCTTTATTCATTGCCTTTCCAAAGATATAATTGAGTAATTATTTATAATATATCTAGAATATGCATGCTTCACTTCTCTGACGGAATACATTACTGCTTACTACCCCTAAACGTAACCTCTTGTTAACGTTCGGATTTCTAGCTTGCGAGTTATGCGCAGTGGTTCTCATGTATCCGCCGCTCGAGCGCGCCCATAACTTCAACAAAAGGTAAAAACAAGCGTCACAAAGATGAGCCTCGTGTAACGTTGTTTTCAAAATTTAATAAAATAAATATTCATGCGGCATTTAAATCTTCTTTCGCCGAAGCGTTAAAAGGAGAAATCCCGTTGATAGATGAAGTTACGCGAAAAAATAACGGAAACCTGCATTCGGCCCTCGAGGGCGAAACTTCGGACCGTTTCGCGCGCGTCGAGTTTCCAGTTCTTCATTTATAGAGTCTCTGTATGGCCGTACAACGAAGGCTCGCCGAGCCATAATTTCGCATTAAGTCGTAATCGCGATCGCAGTATGTTAATCGATATATATTATCCGTGCGTTAATTGCCTGCCTTATGACGTCAACGATAGGCTCGGGGTACGGTCCGGTTCTCTACACCCGGATTTACGTATTAACGAGGAACGAGTCGATCGACTTTTTGGGTCAACGTAGCGCTGCCAACTGGTTTCCGCATCGCGTAGGGACACGTTTACCGGCGTCTTTCGCTAAAACTGAGTAATTGACGTTGCGCGCACGTGGCCTGCGAAATTACCATAATCATTTTAATATCCCGTTGTATATCGATATTATAAAACCTCTTACCGCGGTCGATTGACAGACGTCCGATTATCGGATAGACGTCAACCGACCGCGAATGTAATTACCGATCCATCGCTCGTAAATCGCTTTCGCCGTGATTAATTTGGCCAGTCGGGAGAACGAGTGTTCGCTAGCGTCGGCTTCTAACTGGCCGATCGCGAAAACAGAGGGTGAGAAACGTTTTACGCGTTCGCAATGGAAGGTGGTGAAAGCAACTCGGTGGTCCGTACTTTGTCGAGCGTATAAGCACTCGCCGTGCCTCATATTTGTAAGGAATTACAGCGAAGAGTCTGTCGCGTGTCTGAGCGCAGTTAAACCAGCTTGACCTGAGGTCAGATATTCTTTTCTCTCTCTCTCTCTCTCTTTCTCCTTCCCCCCTCCCAACACCATCTCGCCTCGTTCCTCCTTCGTCCTACCGGCACTCGAGTCTTTCTCGCCTCGCCCAGGTCCCAGTCGCCTCTTACTATTTATCGGCTAGACTCCTGGCTTCTCTCTCGATTTTATTACCAAGAGTAATTGCCGAGGCGAACGGAGCGCGGTCGAGGAGCGAAAGAGAAAAAAAAGGGCCACGGCTTCTCGAACCACTTGCGGTCGATTTCGGGTTCTTAACGTTCCGGTAATAATATGCGAGAGACGTATAAACAACCAGAGCTCTCTCGACGTTTTTACAATTACAAGTCAATTTGCATATGGACGAGAGACCTCGCGGTTACCGCCGTATACGAAAAATCCGTTTTTGAAACAATGGAGGCGTAGTTTCTTCTTATCCGTAATTCAGACTCTGCCCGTAGCACTCTAGCGGAGTATATCCAGCGGAATTTTTAGGGTCGGAAATTCCTCAGCGGAGGTGTAGCCCTTGCCGAAAACGACACCGGGAATTCATACCGACAATTACCATTATCCGCATATACCGAAGTTGGCATTGGCCCCGTCGCGCTCGTCGTCGTGTGTAGCATAATGCTGTATTTAATGGCCCGGGCGTTATACATCCGTGGCCGTGCGTGACACAATATACGAGGCCGGGGCAACATATATCCCGTGAGATTTTTAAAATGTCCTGATTTACAATGTCCATTGTACTGTCCGCTGCATATCTATTGTCGCGCGTTCTCGAGAGGAATGAAGAGAGAAAGGAGGTGAAAGAGAGAGAGAGAGGTAAGTGGCGCTCTCGTCGCGCGCGTACTGGACGGGCAGACTCGACGAGCACCTTACGGGTACGGCGGAATAATCAGGAATGCATCGCGATACACGCGTGAACCGATGATGACGATTGACGAGCGCGTATATAGCGCGGCCGTGTACGGGTGGGGACAGCCGCTCTGTACCTTCGAGATAAACTGTCACTCATTAACCACCCGGGTCCGCTTACAACCGCGACTTCTCTGATTTACGTCTGCGATTTTGCCCTATCGCGTGACGCTCGCCTTTTATTTATCAAAAATACGCGTACGATGGATCAACGGAATAGGAGATACTCGACGGAATGAAGATCTCATATAGCGAAAACGGCTTTTAAATTCGTCTCGATTTCTCGATGAAACGATCGAGGGAACCTTATAAAATCGGACGATTTCGCGCGTACGATCGAGGTCGCGTATAATTGGTCCAACTTATTTCCACGAGTCACGCATACGCGTTAGCTCTCTCCCTCTCCGGCCGCGAGATAAGCTAATAAAACTGTCGTGGGAATCGTGTGCTTTACGCACTCAAGATTGTTACTCGCCTTCTCGAATTAAAACAAGCAACACTCACGATATGGAAACGGATAAATTGTTACTTCCAATACTCTACCGAGAGTTTAATTACGCTATCGATTTATTGTAATTATAATTCTCGGCGTTGAACCGGCGACTGTTTATGGGACGTCTCGAGTTCGCGCGCATGCGAAAAACCCCCCGATCGTAACTCAGCGTTAATTTCAGCGTATAAGTAGAATTATTTATCGTGCGCGATATGTAATTTATTGTTTTTCGATAATTCCGGAAAATGAACATTCCATCGGCGGCATTGTGAGCGCACTTATCGCGACTTTGTAGTCTTTGGGATCGAGCGCTGGTCGTGCGTCGGGTTCAAGGTAAAATCCGAGAGAGCGCGGTAGCTCGAATCGCGAGTGGAGAGAAGAGTCCCCCGAGAGAGCCTGAACGACGGAGCCAGCGAAACCAGCCTCGGCTGATTGTAAGTTATATGCGACACGTTTACTTTATATCACCGTGCGCAACTTTCCGCTCTCGTAAAGCTGCTCCCTCTCGTCTCGTTCTCCCCCTTCTTTTGCATTCGCGTTGCACCGAAAGTGTATCGTCCGCTTAAATGGAATATCGTATGTACGGGAAGAGGCGAGCTTTACGGGCCGACCAATCGCTCAGTGTAGTGCCAGCGAATCCTATTATAAATAATAAGAGGACGACAAACTCTTACCTCGGGGAATAAAAATATTTGCTCGAAAGGTTTAACGGGCTACGGAGCGTCTAATAAACGGACGTAGTCACGTAGCCGGTACGAGCATCGAATTTGCGACACTTTCGGGATTGAAATCAGTATAGTCGCGAGGAAGAGGAGGATGGGTTCTCCTGGGCGCGCGTCGCTCAAGAAGGGACAAGAGGTTGAACGTGTTATTCTTCGGATGACCTGAGACACTTCCTTATACAAACGAAGCGAAGTTGCGCGCTAGCAACGCTACCCAGATCTCGGGGTCTCTGGGCTGGCTGATGGCCATAATCTGGGCGAGCGGTAGAGTGCGCGCCCGACGACGAGGCCCCGGGTAGCCAGGGTTAACTTATAATAACAGAAGTTGCTCGAGAGTTCGGTGACTGGACAGCGCCCAGGAGCTACCGGGACAGCCGCGACAGGGGATGAGGGATGGGTCGTCCAGCCAAGTGTCCAGCCGCGCTCGACGTTATAGAATGCCGTTCGAGCTTCTCTACTCTCTCTCTCCCTCTCCCTCTCTCTCTCTCTCTCTCCCTATATATATATATATACCTACAGCAAGGCTACAAGACGTGAGAGAGGCGAGGGCTACATCGCGCTCTCGCGTGTGACCAACGGCAAACTAACCATGGCGCATGCTGCACAAACAGTGTCGAACTTTGTAGCAAATCGCGAATTTAGAACTTCGATATGTCTTGGTGAGACGCTCACCGTAAATCGTCCAGTGCATGCTGCTGTAGGGATTGGAGGGGTTAGAATTTCTTCCGTCATCGCCTCGCGAGCGTACCACGAAATAGTTGCGGCTAAATCGTGGATGACGCGACCGTCGTCGGTCATTCAACTTCGTTATGATCCAGCGAGATTTCGGCCCCTCGCTAATGAGAGCAGATTTGTTTATTCTCTGATACAGTGATTTATAAGTATACCATACCACATCTTGTATCGCAACAGATAAAAAATTCAACCTCGGGTCTCGATATATTACACGATAACTCTTTCTCTTTCATTTCTACGAGTTTGAATGCTACTAAAATTGTTGAATCGAAAATAAATTATTTAGTTCGAGAGATTCTCGTAAAGTAAGAAATCGGACGAAATTAACGAGCGCCATTAATTAACTCCGCGAGTCCGTCGTAAATGCGATCGATGTTATTCCAAGGTACATTCGCTCCAAATGAACGAAAATCACGCTCATTATCGGTATTTCTTGGTAAGGGTACCTTAGCGAAATAAATACATTAACTAGCGACCACTGACGTTAAATACCTGGTTGTTCACTGGCTAATAAATATTTTTAATTTCCTCGTCGAGATCGAATAAATATGAATATGAAAGCATCTCTCGATATAAATAGAGAAAAGAGGAATTCGAATAAATATTCCTCGCTAGAACGTTAGAATTTCAAGGAGATAAAATCAAATAACGTGCGACTACCCTCGATTCGAATGACAAACGGCGACATCGCGTCAAAACTAAGTGCTCAGTCACGTTTGTTTTTCGCCCCAACTTTTACGAATCGGCCGCCCGGCGACACATCGATAATCAATTTTTTTCCGGGAAGGAATTAAATTTCACTTTGCATTCGACGTTACATCCGACAGCTGAGGTCCTCATTCCATTTCGCGTTATCGCGTTAAGTAAAAACTCAAACACTGCGAGTTCCTTCTTTTTTCATTTCCCGCCCTTTCGACGAGTGGTATTTATTGCCTCGCGAGACGGAGGAACGAACGAACCCGCGATCGTGTTTGAATTTTGCGACTGTTCGAGTCTCGAAAGAGAATGGGAGAGGGTAGTAGAGAAAGAAAGTCCACTACGTCATATCGCCATTACTCGTAATTTGAATAAGTTATGAGTGTGCATAATGAAGAGCCTCCTGGCATTTTATTGTCGTCGCTGTGGGTAAATACCCCATCTTCCTGCTCCTTGTGCATCTTCTCGCATCATTTGGTACGCAGCTGGGTAATCATTCGCTTGGTACGATAGGAGTTTTGTGTACGAACTCGGGGCTACTGGGCGTGGATAAATCCGCGAGCTCAATATGGGTAACCGTGATGAAGTGTTTCGGGGAGCGAGACGTGAAGCATCGAGAGGGAGAGAGAGAGAGAGAGAGAGGGAGAGCACTGCAGTCTCGGTAGCAAAGATTTATCGTCCACGATACGGAAAACCGTATAGTTAGCGCATGAGACGCTCATGACACGTAAGAAACTTATGCGCGCGACACGACGACTTTCATCTTTTTCTCTGCTCCTTTTTAGCTTCCCGCTGGATCGCGCACACCACAAAATTGCGATAATAATTGACGTAAATTACTGCTGTGGCATAGGGTTAAGAGGAATTACGACCACGGTATATGCATACTGGTTCAATAAATGATCGTTATAATCGAATTACAGTGTCTACGTCGACATGCGGAAATATTTTTACTTCCGAGAGTATTGCGCCGGATGAAATAGTACAGTTTTATGGAATTTCAGCAATGATTTTCTCACATAATACCGAGTACTTCATCGTTATCATAATTCGCGATTAATTGCCGACCTCTCGTTGCCAAATGTACCATTTGGATTGCGTTTACATTTCATTTGCTCGCACATTACAGTTCGGTACTATAATTATTCTTTCTCGTTCCTGTGTGAATATTAAAAGAATCTTCTTTGCATATTTAATAGCAATCGTGGAAATCCGCAATCGGGTATATTTATTATGCCGAACGTGACTCCGGGAATCGCGGGAAATTGGGTCGACCGTTTCAGACGGTGATAAAATTCTGACGTTAGTTCTGAATGAATACCGATCGCGTAGTCAATCTCTACATAAAATTGCTAAAATGGCCCGATTAAAGATCTCGTGACGTAATAAAAGTACGCGTTAACGTAACTAACGCCAAGATCGTGCCTCATCGAAGTATTTATAACGCGGCGGTAATTGGGAAGCGATCCAAGCCAAGCGCGGGTATTCCGAGGAAACTTGTGTGTACATTTTCGAGTATAATTAGCGCGTCTTTGTTCTCGCTTCAAAACCGCGAACTGTGTATTCAAGTGACGAACAGCCAATTGAAATTACGTTAATGTTTCGCATCCATGTGGAGCATGAATTTAAATCACTCGCGAACGAGAAAAATTACATCGGTAAATTATTCCGTCAACTCGACTCGTTTGTCACTTAAAAACCGATCCATGCATGCGCGAGAATCACGTGCAAAGTCGATAATCAATCTAGCTACCAACTTTACGATCCTCGAGATCCGCAAGATTTAATACGCAGTAGAACGAACGAGAGCGGTGCGTCCCGTAATTTCGGCATCCAGTACAAGACCTTTTCTCACATACGTACGGCGCAATTACGAACTCGCAAAAAGACTACTTTTTTCATTATGAAAACTCGTACACCCTTTTATTTCGAATAAATAATCAAAGCCGATAGCGTCTGAAAATGCTGAGTGAACGATTAATAAATTCAAATTCGAACATCATCCAAGATTCATTTTACCTTTCGTAAGAAGCGATGATAACATATAGGGCAATTCAAGAAGAGGTGTGATATCCAACTTCGGTACAACAGATTACTCAAATTTTACAAATTCCAAAATTTATAATTTGTCAGAATATTACTATTGTGAAAAACGTATTTTAATTCTAATCAAATATAGTTTATACGAGTAGTTTGAACGAAGGCGGAGTAGCGTTTTTGAACCACTTTATACATGAGGCAATACATATGCATGATAAGAGAATCTGGACTCGTCGATGAAACGCACGAGGACCGTCGCGACGTCTCGTAAACGTCAAAATTTCCCCCCGGTGCGCAAAAACAGTGGCAATTAAAAGGCTCGCGTACGGCCCACCTGATTACATCGCAACGTGGCCTCGTAAAAAATATTACGGCGCATCGTCAGCCATTTGCTTTTTTCTCTTTGTTGTTGTTATTATTTTTATAAGAGCGAACGCGCGATGTAGTGTGCGCAACAATGTACGATAATGAAGAATTATCGTCGCATAAGACCCGCCGAATGAGCGTCGAGAGGGGGATCGAGGGGTAGAGAATAGGCGCGATGAGTCCGTGCGGACTCGTTAGCGGATCGAGATCGTAAAAATCGTGGACCGAACCGATCGGGCAGCGCGCATTCGCTACGATGTACCTCACGCTACGGAGTTTCTCCGTAGCGGCTTCAACGAAATGGCATACTCTCGTTTCGCTTGTACCAGCCCTTGGGATATAAGCCTCGCGTTGTCGTTTCAGCGGCTTCCGCGTACACGAGAATTATTTATTGGGATCGTTGTGCCTGACGGTAGTCGCGATATTCATTTTTTTATTCGTCATGGCAAAAAATAGGTAGAGATCCGAGCATAGCTTATCTAACGATAAATCATATACCGATCGTACCGAAAGTACCGTGGTTAACGAATCCGGCTGAGATAAGAAGCTGTATTTCTGCACTCGCGAGTATTTTTTTTTTTTTATCTCGGACGGCCCCTGAAACTGAAAATTAGTTTGAATTTCATTTTGACGTCAAGAGCGGGATTGCGAGTAGCTCCTGTACGACGCGCGGCCTTTGTTAAATCCCGGCGAGGGAACGATATTTATCAGGATCGCTCGGCCATTGGGCGCACCGGACTTAACTCAGCTCGTTTCTGTCGTTACGCGGCTTACCGCTTAAAATGTCGTGGTCTGATTGTGAGGATTCGACAATGCGCGTGAGCTAAAGAATTATTGGCGTGAAATCTCGTTTAATGCGGCCATTCGCGAACCGAGGAGAAGAAAAATATATCTACGCGTGGATCTACCCGCGTATAGAAATACGCGCGACAGAGAAAAAGACTGGGGAAACATTATACGTAATTTTCCATTGCGATTCATTCAGTAACATCGATATAAATTCCGTCGGTAATACAATTAGGGCCGCTGGTCGGCGAAGGACGACATCTTAAATCGATTCCGCGAGCTTCCATCGCGGTGAGCGAGCGCAAAAGTGCCAAGGCGAGATTGAGAAAGAATAAAGAAAAAAAAAAAGAAGGGGGAGGACGAGAAAAAATCGAGTGAAAAATCGAAGATAGAGGGCGAGAGGAAGAAAAATAGAAGGACGCGTTCGCTGTTTCAAGTGGTAAGAAATTACGTGAAATCGCCTACGGCGCGCGAGCGAGCATTCTGCTCGGTGCGTCGAACACCTCGCGTTGTGCCCCGAGGTGAAGGATAAAGAACTCGCGTGGAAAGAAGAGAGAGAGAGAGAGAGAAATTGTACACCGCGGTGTGAGGCGCAGAGGGCCTCCGGATATCATATCACTGGCTAGACATCGTTCTTCTCATTTCACGCCGTTTTTCCATTCGACTCGAAGAGATAAGCTACGTGCGAGCGTACGGCATTCGCTGAGAAAGAAATTTTATCGAAAGAAGTTTTGAAGAAGTTAAATTGGATGTTAATTACTTTAATTAATTCCCATTGGTTCGATACATCCTCGGGTGTTTCGCAAGCGAGCTTCGAGGAGCTGCGACGGCAGTCACATACGTATTAGGGGCAGTATTTTAGCAGGACTTTTAATTTCAACGCGATCGTAAACATTTCGACGCATGGACGCGCGATCGCGCGAGAGAGGAAGCGAGATGGGAGGGTAGAGGGAGTGCGCCGCGGCGAGAAACGACGCGGACGACCTGAGCTCGTATTTGCATATTTTAATGAGGCACCGTACTATAGTGCCGCAGGGACGAGCGCGACGCATCGAGCAGGTAGCCAGTGGGGACTCGCGTTCAACGTCAGGTCCAAATGCCGATGATAATGCGACTCGTGGAACCTAATGCATTCTCGCGCTGAAAACCAGCCTCGCTCTCGCATCCCGTGTGGTGTATCAATTTTCGTAACTACGGTGAAACTTTCCTCGTCGTAACGATAATCTCGCCGCGACACGTCGTAAGGGAAGACCGCGGGAGCCATTTCTTTTAACCGGAGAATTCAACGCTCGAACGCGAGGGACAACACTGGGAATATCTTTCTTGCCCGTGCCCCGATATCCACTCACCGGCTGCGATAATTCCATTGGGATAATTGCGCGTGATCGAGATAGAGAAGCACGGGCTAGGAAAGTCGCGGTATCGATCACGATGGGAGATTCTCGAATTCGCAAAAGTGCATGCAACGTAACGAGCGGCCGGAACCGGTCGAACCCCCGATATAATGCAATCGAAAGTATATGTTCGACGATCTGTCCTTTCCTTTTGCAGAGTTGCGCTCGGCGCTGTACGTGGGATAAACCCGAAAGGCGTTAATTATAATTAGCACGAGGCGAGATTAGCAATTAACACTTGGGGGTAATCGCGAGCGAGCGTGAACGCGCGAGGATGCGCGGCTCGCGTGTGCACGAGAGAGTGCGCGTTCCCGTGCGATATAACGCGCGTTGCATCGAACCTTCTCCTCGGCCCTCGTCGCCCGATTTATAACGCAGATAATAATTGTAGCCTGAACTTAATATTCATGAGCCAATCAGATTCGCGTTCTCGGCCGCGGGAGTTCGAAATACGCGTGAAAGATAGATAGTAGAAATCGAGAGCGAGAGGGAATGTATATCTCGGTAAAGATTCATCGTCGAGTCGTGAAAGATTTTCGTCCCGAGTCGATCGACGCGATTAACTTTTTTGTTTTGACGAATTATCGAGGCGGGAGAGGGAAAGAGCGAACGATTGGAATTAAAGGGTCGGGAAGACGCGTAGGTCCTAAAGGACTATTATGCCGGGCAATTGCATCGACGTGCACCCGACGATATATTAACACGTACCTGAAGGGTCCTCCGCTGTTCGTACAGAGATGAGTCACTTTAACGAAGCGCACAGTTAGCTCGCCATATATGCGATGGACGTCGCAATTACAGGGGGTGGAGCAGAGAGAGCGCGTACAACGAGCGAACGGACACTTTTGAGAGGGGGCTCAGGGGTCTCGATTCGATTTCGGCATTCGCGATCGTTCGCATCGGCGAGTGCACCGTAAAAATTCGCAATCACGTTTAACGTCGTATCCCGCCGACGATTCCGCGTAATGCTCACGGTGTCCGAGTCAAATTCGTAAAATATTTGATTACGCGTAATGAAATCAGAGGATCAAAAATTCGGAACTGGAGATCGATCGCGTACGTGGACGCGCATGCCGCGTGAGTTTTACGTGAATATTGTCGACGGACGGAACTGAAAAAAAAAAAAATAAAACCAAAAGTGAAAAATTCGAAACGCTAAACAAACCGGAATGAAGAGGGTGCCCTCGTACACGGGCGCATGACGTTTTAAACGCGCATGAGTTTCGGCAGTTTCATCTCGTTTCTGAAAAAAATATGGCCACCACTTTTCAGTACGGGAAAACGAGGTACATATAGTTTGAGGCGTTTCGAGTTTCGGGTGCACAGTGCGCCCGAGAGGGCGCTATATGGAGCGCACTATGGGCCGTGCGCGCGAGCGAGCGAACCAGCCGAAAATGGCCAGGAGAAGCACCAGGGTGTTTGTAAGTTTCGGCTAATAGAAAAAAATGACGAGGTGCCGGTAACCCCGTGTCCATTTCCAGCCATTATTTTTATTCCGGTGCGTTTTACCGGAATGGCCGCGCTCCCGAACTCCGGCTACAGCGCCATCTATGTGTGTACAGGATGGCGCCCCTATCTTTCTCTCTCTTGCTCCCATCCCTTTTCTCTTGCTCTCCCATGACCAAACTTTTTATCCTTTCCTCCTCTTTTTTCATATCCCGTACCTCTCGTAATATTTCTCTTTCTATCGGTCCTCCTCGCGGGCCCGCTTTTTTTCGGCTTTATATCGCTTCGCTCCCTTCTCTCTCTCCCTCTCTCTCTCTCCCGCTCCCTCGTCCTCTTTCGACGCTTCTATCCGATTTTGTCTCTATTTTATCTATCGTTCGTTCTTTTCGCCAGGTGATCGACGAAACTGCTTGCTTACTTCTTCGTTATGGTGCGAGTGTTCGCGTCTGATCTCCGGCCTGTCTCACGGATTCGAGCATTTTTCACTCGCTGCGCGTGTTGCCTATCGTTAGGCGCGCGTACGCTATGCGCGTGGATCGGAGGAGGAAGAACGAGGGTATGTGGAGAGCGCGAACGGTCCCCACCCCGTCCACGCTCGGTAGGTAGCCCGCGTGTCCCGCGCGTGCAAACGCTTAACAAGGACGGATAGTGATTTAATTTGAAAAAATTGAGAAACGACAGACGAAAGCCGGCACCCCTCGCTCGCGATGCGCGAGGAAGAGGCATTGATTAACTTTCGACAATGTCAAATCGTTCTCCGTCCAGCGGAGCGGCGCATCGTTGTGTACGTCGCGGCCCTCCGGCCGGCACCACCCGGCGCATTTTTTAACTCATTTGTCTGCATTTTCGGTACTCGCGCGAGCGATTCGCCTTTCGCTATTTCCATCGCTGTACAGTCCCATACGCACCCCATACGCGCGCAAACCGTTTCGCGAATAACGCGGACAAATTACTACGACGCTACTGCATTCGTGCCGTGTACGGCCTAAGCGATCGCTGTTGTCGCGCGATTTCGTCGTTGGTTCGCGTAACGACGCGCGATTTTACAGATTTTTTTCTCGTTGTGCCCCGCTGTTCTTTTTTTCCAACCATTACTTTCTCCTTTTTTTTTTTTTTTTTATTTTTCACGTCCAGTGACGTAACGGAGTGAGGCACTCCGCTCGTTCGACCGACTATACCGGTACCGTGTTTCGCGACATTTCGCATCTATCTATTTTGGGTGTGAGAGAGAGAGAACGAAGGGGGTTTGGGGAAACGCGCGCGCGCGCGCGAGGAGGGCGGAGGCTTTTCTCGACAATTTTGCGAGCTTCACCCGTATTCCTACCCCCCGGCTCCCCTTCGTCCCCTTCGCCCGATCCCGAGCTCGCACACCGTCCACCACCGCTGGATTGAACACCCGAGCTATAAAAACCTGCGAACTGTAGTTTTATTTACTTTACGATATTTCGTATACCGAAGTAAAAAGCGACAAGAGTTGCGAGTTTAGTCGCAGTTGGATTATCGTTGCATATTACGCTCGAGCGCGAATTACGAGTCGAGCGGGCGGGTTTTTTTTTTCGGTACGACCAATAGAGAATAGAAACCAAATAGAGTTGAAAAAAGTATTATGGATTCAATTTGTTTAATAACGAAACGATTGTCTCTCGCGTTTTTACGCTTCGATAACGTCGAGAGTAATTGAACTCGCGGCTGCTGTCATTGCCCGAGACTCATTAATATATTGAGGAAATGTAAAACAGGTTGCGAGATGTCCACTCGTGTGCGTGAATGACCGATTCGCCTCGCCTAATATGAACGCGCATGACTCGCGGACAGTGTCAAGGATAACGAATAATACTATCTAGATTTCTTTCCGCATAAATCATTACGAGTGAAACGTCCAGGTAGTTTCCGCATCACTCAAGATGGCAGTGAATTTCTTTTTCAGAAATGACACTCAGAATGTACAAAGTCACAAGAATTCCTAGAAGATCTGCAAAGAGTCAGAAACAAAAAGATATAAAGTAATATCCAACGAGGCTACCAATATTTTTTCGTGAGATTCATTTCCGGAGGTTGTTTATCATTTTAATACTAGGTAGTTCCTCTGCGCATAATTGCTGATATAACATCAAATTACAATGAGTTATTCCATTTCCTTTCGAAGATACGAGGTATAAATATTAATTTTGATCATTTCCTCTCGTTTCGATTTTCATCTGTTTTCTCGCAAATAATCACTCATAGCCAGTACGAGAATGAGAATGATGACAATTATCAACGGTAAAAAATAAAGATCCTCGTGTTATTCTTGTACGGTGATATTTGAGCCAAGCTTATTATTCATTCAAAGAGATCGCCCACGTCAGTATCTACCCTATGTCTTTACGATGAACCGTAATTCGCGGTATCTGCTCGCATGGCGCATCGAATTATAATAAGTTATTAAGTCCGGAGTCGCGAGAAGAGAGGAGAGAGGGATGGCGCGCGAAAGGTGGGCGAGTCAACGGGTATGAGTTAACGTAAGGTCGAGAACGGAGGCGAGGCGAGGGAGGATGAGAGGTCCGAAGATGATTAAACCTACCCCCTGAGCCCCGCTCGGCATCCCCCCTCCTTCCCTCCCCCCGGCTTCGGAGACGGTAATTTTTCATGTCCGATCATAAATTACCAGGGCTGCACTGCCTCCGCATGAGAGAGCCGGTGTGTTCGAGTTACGAGAAAAATTTTAGCCGGTATTATAATTAGCTATGTTAATTATGCATTAATTTATTATCCGGCACCGCGCGACGTTTTAATTATAATCTTGCCAGGGCCGCGGGGGCAGCTTGAAAAGTAGTTTGGTAGTTTCGAACTGAACGCGTACTCGCTCTACCACCTACTTCTCTCCCGTTCCCCGTCTCGCTGCCTACTTATTCCTTTATACTTTGTCTCGTCCTCGCGCGTCCCTTCTTACCTCCTACTTCGCGAACCTACTCAAAAATAATTTCATTCGAAGAGTAAAAAGTTAATTCGATTCTCTCGAACGAATTTTGGTTATTTCGTTTAAATTAAACGCTGAATTCGAATTAGGTACATATGTACGTATCGATAACGAAAATGTTTACAATTTTCAGCGATACCTACATATTATTGTTTTTCGTTATAATAACGTCACGCCGTATTAAATTACAATACAACACGTGTTGCGGTATTTGTGTGCGACCGTTTGCAAATCGAATCGAATGATACATAAGTATTCGACAAACGAGAATTGATTTTGATATGCGTTTACTGTTAATAAACGCGCACGGTGAGCGCATTAGTGGACCGTACGTTCAATGAATGCAAGAACGGCGTCGCACTGTTGTGTATTTGTCATATTAGCAAAGTCAGGGGATAGACATCACGCGTTAAAAGCACTTTACTGTTTCCCTAATTCCATTTATTACCACATTAACGCGTTCTATGGTTTGGCACTATTTAAATTCGGAATGGACGTCCCTCATCTGATTCTTTTATAACCCAAACTTTCGTCCGGTTATATACGCGTCCTTGTATTTCGGAGTAAACATCAATAACCAATGTGTTATCGTCGAGTTTACACGTTCGTTATTCAATTGACCATACGAAATCCATTTTGCGTATTAAACGATAGCCGTGTATCATTGTCTCATATAGTACCGTAATAAGTAATATGTACAATCGTTTTAATTGTTTTCGCGCGAAAAGAAAAAAATTTTATACTCGATCCCACGCATTGTCTTATTCAACAAGTTATTCCGATTTTTAATTATAGTAAGAGTGGAAATGTTAAATGAGAATTAAACACATACGTAACGTTGAAACAAAAGAAATTAACAAAACGTAAATTCGAGTACACAAATTACCGCATTCCTCTTTTTTCTCTCCTGCGTTCCGAGCCGTAATCCTCGCAAAATCTGCTGACGCCTATAATGTAGGGCGAAAAAAAGAAGAGATAAAAAAGAAGGATTTCGTAACTCTCTCCTTTACTTTTTCACGTCGAATTTTTTATTCGTACGCACGTTATACATCCGCAAGCCACCCTCCGTGGTATTTAATTTTCTTCTCTTTGCCGTGTAATAACCGACTGCGTCACGTTCGCTATAGCTCGCACTCCAAGAGCTTCAGCCCCCGTGTGCCACGTGAATCCGATTTTGCGACGACTATATCGTGCGATAAAAGCGTAGGTGTAAATATATATTCATATATATGTACATGCATTTAAGTGTGTTTGCGTGTGCGTGTGCAAAACGCATGCACCGTTACGTCGTGACGTGTATGAGAGAGTACCAGAAACAGAAAGAAAGTAAGCGAGAGAGAGAGAGAGAGAGAGAGAGAGAGAGAGAGAGAGAGAGAGAGAGAGGACGACTTGTCGACGGATAATAACGATTCCAGTAGTCGGGGCATAATGCTAATTCGCAATTTGCAATTCTTTTTACGCGACTTGGATATAGCGAGTGCTCCTCTCGCGAACGGGACACGTTTAAGGTGGGGAGGGATGCCGAGTGGGCGGGAGTGGAAGGGGAGGAATGAGGTGGAGGACCTTCGCTTTCCTATCGGATTTCTTACTCGTATGCCGGGCGTCCGTACGACACCTCTTGATTACAAATTGCTTATTATGCCGCTACGCGCACACCCGATATTCGGTGGCCACGCCTGTAATTTTCGATGCATAATTTATAGTCGATTTAATGAGCCGCGAAAAAAGAAATAAGGGCCGCAGGGATTATTTTTAATTATCCAGTCGACGATGGAAGCCGTGCGTCCTGAGTCCTGGATAGGGGGCATCCTCCTTCTTCGTCGGTTCTTCCCATCTTCCCTCACTCTCCCAATTATCGCCTTCATCTATATCACACGAAGTTACTCGGTTATTCTATTGTTATCTTTAGTGTATCGTAAAATTTCTTTCCAAGAAGAAAAAACGATGGTTACAAAGAGAATTTTAACCAACGAAGGCATCTCAATTATCAGCTTAGAAGAATTGCCTCTTTATAATTGCAACTTTTATAATTATCTAGCAATTTCATTATATGTATTAGACATTAAATTTTCTCAATTATCAATTTTATACGCGGTACATCTGATATTTCATATCGAACTCTTTCATTTCCAACGTATACAGAGCGGACTAAAATAATTGGTGTGACACAATCGTTGTATTTCTGGTAGAAAGAATCCAAAAATATTCAATGATGCGCGGTCTCGATCTGAAAAACGATATTTCGGTCACGGATCGTTTCAACGATAAATATTCATTTGACTAGGTATGACGTTGAATGATATCTCGCGAAGCTAGCACCAGTCGTATATTCGAAACGGAGAGTCGAGAATTAGAATACGAGACGACCGGGTATACAATAAAGCGCATACACCTCGATCCAGCTTGGTCCGTGCTCGTTCGCGCCCAAAAAATCGAAGAGCCCGTGTATTCCTTAGTCGGCTATACAAACGCATTATTATATAACCGACGCGTATCATCGCGTTGTCGGCGGATGCCGACGCACGACCCGGGGCTTCGGTCATTTTTTTTTTCATCCCCTCCCCACCCCTCCCTCATCCACACCCCTTGATTTTTTTCCTGCCCGATTCTTCTTTTTTTTATTTTCTTTCTCCCTCCCCCTTTTTTTCGTCAACGTTACTGCACTTCTATTTTCATTCCGCCTCACGTTCCGGGCGTGCAGTGGAGGTTCGGA
>NCVS01000178.1:381569-405106 GCA_003055095.1 Goniozus legneri | reverse complement strand
ACCACTCCGCGTTTTTTTCAATTATAATTCTTTTTCGTATCCAATCAATCATTAGTATTTCCATTGTCCTTCGGTATTTTCATTTGGCGTCGCACTCCCGGCGAGATGGAACTGCGCTTGTGAAGGGTTGCACAGCGCGCGCCCTCCGCGCCTCTCCGCGCGCCCCTCTCGCCCTCCGACGGGCCCGCCCAGTACACCTCGTTTTTCGTCTCCCGCGTGCTCCCTGCGACCTCCTTCCGCGCGCGCGACCCGTCTCCTCTCTCTATATATTACACGCCGAGAGCACGCGTGTGCGAACGCTCTCCCAAGTCCGACGGCGATTCGTTAATGCGATTGAATATTAATTCCTCACTTTGTCGACGCCTCTATCCGCTCTTCCGCGGATTTTATTTCTCCTTCCCCACCTTTCTCCTCTATACCTTTACAGTTTTTTTTATCAGTTTTATTTTGCCCCCTTTTTTTTTTTACTCTTCCATACTCGTTTTTCGGTTTTTGTTCCTTTCGCGTCTCCACCGGACGGACCACGGATGACGTATACCCGTCACTGCTGACACATCTCATTCACGGATAAAATAATAGATGGCTTGTTTTCGCTTGCATTATCACGCGTCTGCCATGTAGGAAGATTTTATTTTTCGCTGGAGCAAAGGGGACCTTTTTCCGCAAGGGGGGGGGGGGGGGCGAAAATCGTTTTTATAATTTTTCATTATGCCGATCTTACGCCGCGCTTCCATTACTGCGTCACGAATGTCACGAGGAAATAAACCTTCGTTAAGTCTATTTAATGAATTAATTAGCGCGACCGACGCTTGGGAATGCTAATTCCTGTTGCATGCGTGTGATTTTTTTTTTTGTTTGTTTGTCGAGTTTAATGACGTTAAATCAAACGTCGGAAATTCAGTTTGGACGGCGAAAGTTTCGTCGTCGGGAAAATAGGGGAGGGGGAAATGGAAACGACGGAAACGTGTATTCGACGATTATAGAAAATAGTCTCGTGTAATTTTAATTCAATCGCGGTACAGGGAAAAGGAGTTTCCGATTGAAATACACTTTGCTCTTCCAATTGAATAATTTATGCAACGTGAAATAAATATTGGGCTTTCTGGTTCGAGTAGCCAGGATCGCGCTTCAATTATCGCTACTTCCCGTTCGTTACGTGACAGGTCAAATAATTAAATATTTATTAATCCAATGGCCGTACAAATACGTCTCGGTGCGACATATGCGCCGAAACGATTAACACCTCTCGCGCTACGTTAGAGAAAGAACTCCTTCCGCGTTGTTCGGAAAGTCGCAAAATAAACGAATCTAAAAACATAACGGACTGTTTGAAATGCGGTCTAGCGTTATCAGTGCTCGCTTTAGCACCTGAAAATTGCCTCTCGGTTTTTTCGCCGAGCGCGATGCACTTAATAAAACATGCTCGCTCCCTCCTCGAAGCTCCGCGCGCACCGTCTCGCTGTCTCGCTCCTTCGGTCTCCCGCGTTGTGTATACTCAAACACGCTCGACTCGTTTGTGGGAGTAAGCGCCGACGTGCTCTCTCGCTCTGTTTTCCTTTCCCTCTTCTTTCCTCTTCCCTTGGTCGCGCTTCAACGCCCTCACCCCTCCGCTTGTATCCCTGTCCCGTTCTATCTGGCAATCTATCTCTCCATACATCTCTCTGCTTTCCTCCCTCTTTCCCCGAGTTTCGCACTACATCCGAAGCGGACTCTCTTTATCTCCTTTTTCTTCTTTCATCGGCCGTTCGCCCTCCCTTTCGCGTGCTACTTTTTATCTCGCTCTTGCTCACTTTTCCGCTCTTTGTCCCTCCTCCTCCGATCCCACGGTAGCACACCGCACGAGTTTCCAACTGCTCCAGCGACAGCCAAATAAATGTCCCCCCTCCCCGTCTCTCACTCTCTCTCTCTCTCTCTCTCTTCCCGACCCATCCCACTGTAGTTCTCGATCCGCACCCCAACTCGTCGAAGCCCTTGCTCTCGGCCCCTCCGGTATACACTCTTTGCTCCAACACTTCTCAGCTAATTCTCCGCGACCTTCCTACACCCCGATCTTCGTATATACACTCAATCGAATCGAGTTCCTTTTTCTTTTTCACCGACGCGATTTCGCATAGGAAAAATGAAGCGAAAGAGAGAGAGGGAGAAAACTCGCTTGGTGTAAAGCGGGAGTGTTAACGAGATAACGAGTTTCGACTTTTTCTCTAATTTCTCCTTTCTTCGACTTCTCGCTTTCCGCATGGCCACGCGAATCGCTGCTACGTCGTGGCAGTTTGAGCCCGCGCAGTGGAGAAGATATTCGTTCGGAATTATACCGTAATATCGAATTTGTCCAATCAGCTGCTACGGTCAGACGTATAAGAATAAAGGATTTTCGAATGAAAATTGATTTGCGGTCGGAGCGCGGCTACCGCGTAAACGATCAGTTTAGCCGCGAGAATCGCGCAGAGGCTCTATTCCTGAACGAATATAGATATACGTTTTAGCGGGCGAAACGAAAAACGGGGGGACGAACGATCGCGATCTCGCGCGAACGATTTTCCGCGTGGACGTTCGCGGGGAGTGAGAGGAAACTATAACGGCGTAACGCGGACACGTATGGGCGTGGACAAACGAGCGGAAAAATGGCGGGGTTTGGAAATGAGATTTGCTGGTAAACCGACAATTTATCGTAGGTATCTGCAAAAGCATCTCTTGACGTTTCTCTGACCAGAGTTATAATTAATACGCTCTCGTGACAGAACGAGAGAGCTGGAGAGAGGGAGAGAGGGAGAGCAAGAGCGCGAGAGCTCGCCCGACCAATATTCCGTCGCGCCCACACGCGAACGCGCACGGCAGCGAAACACACTCACACACCCTGGCCCACATAGAAACGTACGAGCGCGAGTGGAGAACCGACGCGTAACCGGTTGTTGATTAAGTTTGAATGGCTGATGCCGCAAAAACACATTAAAACTTGAATGAGTACAGATGAAAATTTAGTCGCTAGGAATCAAGAGACCGCAGAGTCAAATAGCCTGGCAGCCGCACGTACGCGTGCATCGGCCCTCTCTCGCCTACCCCCCACCTCCTTCGGCAAGCCCACTATTTCCCGCTTCTCTTTTCCGTTCCATGTATGCCTATCGAAATATGGCGACGCGAAAAACATTCCGCGATTGCTATATCCGCACTAGACGGTTCGCTCTGTATTCGCGTACACCGCAACGGAAACAGCCCTTACCGATCGTTCTCGTTTCCCATGATTTTTCCCCGATTCGGTGCACGTGATTGCGTTACCCCCGACGAGATTACCCACGACAGCTTTTCGGCCGGTTTCATTGCGGGAGACAATGACTCTCTCGCGTCCACCGATTTTCGCTCCGGTCGTTTACCGGCTAACAAAAAAAAATTCGATTAAATCATCTTTTACGTGTCCATTTTTGCGAGGAAGGGTGGAGGGATCCGTTGTCCATGTACGAATGGCGTATCGATTTCGTCTCTTTCTTTTCATTCTTTTTGTCTCACATTTTTTTCGTCGATACGCGCCGATCGGTTGAGTGATTGCCATCACTCTATGCTATTTTCAAGAATCGAGTATAAGACCGAGCTTGAATATTAGCGAGCTAGAGAGCCCGAGCGAGATATCGATATGGAACCTCTGTAATTTGATTATCAGTTGTTGGAATTTCGTTCGAATACAAAAATAACGGAGATTCTGCTCTTTTTTCGTTATCGTGAGGATACATCCGAGTTTACGGACGAATCGAATACACGCTGACGTATGTGTATGTTACCGGTGAAACGATCGTTTACTTCTCATGGCAGCACACGCGTATCCCGATCGACTGCAATGACCATCGATCGTTCTACGTTTTATTTCACAATGGTGCCTTAATTGGACAAATGTCCATCTCGTACATACGACGCGTATTTCTTTCCTCCCAAGACGTATACGCTACTAGCGAACCCAAGATCATTTTTAAATACACGATACTCGTTTCGCTATATCCCCAGGGACATTGTTATAAAAGGATGAACAAATGTTGGACGATAAATTGATGGAGTCGAATATTTCTGTACGATGCCAATGGTAAACTAATCTATTAATTTAATTACTATTTAGATGACGCTATAGTTCGTATCATCGAATTATCGTTGACCAGACTGTAGTTTAAATTTGTAAAGACGAAAAAATAGCGCGAAGGTAGTCGGTACGTCGAAGAAGACGAACCATCTCATCGTCCAATCAACGACTTTGCCATTGGGCTTTTTAATGTATTCAAATGTAAGCGGTAGCAGTGTTTATGTCTTGACATTGCAAATTGTGCCTGCTACGCTATAACTTATAGTAATTGCCGCGCGCCAGAATAATTATTTATACGCGTGATATAACGCGATGCCTCTTACGCAGGGGTTGCAGTAAGCGCATTTCATACCATACGAAACGAGTGTCCTCATCGCCGATGTACGCGGTAAGGATAGCACACAGCGCGATATCAATCTTATGTCTATATAAGTACATGTATTCTTGCACATACATCGATACATATATTTATACTTACACTATATTATAACACAGATATCTACGAATTATCGAATTAAAAAAGATTGCGAACTCGACGCAAACCAATACTAGATGATCAACGATAAAAATTTTTAATTTTCTTAAAAACCCTAACTAGAAATGAAACACTGTTAATATAAAGAATCTGTACAAGGTTTTATCACTTTTGTTATAAATTGTTAATATTTTTAACTGATTATTCGAAAATTTCTGCTCATACGTTAATGCTGCCACCTATCGTCATTCCGGTGAACCATGTAGCGAAAAAAGATTTATTCGTTTACCGACATAAGAATTATGTGTGTGTAATTGAGATTTTGTTCACTGACGTTAGCTAAAATACGATGTTTTGCTCGGGAGATCGATCGGAAATAAGTTTTACGTGAGATGTTTTTAAATTTTGAATCTCAGTCGATAAAGTAGGTGATGTATTCGAGTGAATAAAGCGATGAGTGCCAGGGCGAATCTGCTGCGTAACAGGTGGTTGGAATTCTCGTTCTTTACACCTTTTTACTCCTTTATCGGCGAAAAAAAGAACAATTTCCAGCTTATGAACTGAGAAGCATTTAACCCCTTCTTGAAGCGATAAAGCGCTTTCAATGGTTTTCTCCACCTTATTAATTTCTATATGTAGCAATGAGATATTTTTAAAGCGGTTTATACGGACGGTACAGCAAACATTCAAGAATTATCGGTTTTATAAATTTATTTTTTTTTGTGAATTAAAAATACATCAAATTGAATCAGAAACTAAATTCAACGCTCAATGAAATGGATTCTAACATTTATAATTTATAATTATATTTATCACAAACTTTTAATACTACCGTGGTTCACAATACTGACCTCAACGGTTCGTCAAAAAAATAGTTACATCCACACAATCCGAAAATAATTAATTATTAAATAACGCTAATTATTTACATTTTCATCGATAAAATTACTATATTCGATTAAAAATAAACATACATTCAATTTAAAGCTTGTAAAATCTTTATCGGTCAGATCTTATTATCGAATCCTCTACAACAGCAGTGGTTATTTCTCAATTTTATGCTTTGGCACAAAATTTGTTCGTAATTAAAGCTGTAACGGCACTGTAAACTACTATTATTATTCTAGTATTACATGTATAAAAATAAATAAAATATACTAAGTATTTAAGATCTTAAACTTAATAACCTTTACTTCAGTCACTTAAAAGGTTAACACTATTTATATTACAAATGGAACTTTTTGGTAAGGCACCAGTATATTTTGATAAAATGGAATTTATCATATTAAATTATTAGATGAAATTATTTGATTCTACTTTTGACCATCTCAAATGGGTTTCGACGTTAGAATCCTTACATATTAATGACATTAAAAGTTACTTTATAATTTGTTTTCTCATTGACTTTTTAATTCTATTTCCAGATCACATTAATAACTACCAAGGCCTCCACATGTCGCTGTTGAGTCCTGAATGCCCTGCACCATTTGCATTCATCATATTCGGATTGTTATTGGAGGTTCTAGCATTCGAAGTACTCGGTCTTCCCGATAAGTCTTCCGCAATAGGTGAGGTTTCAACTTTGATACTATTTTGAATGACGCTTGGAAACATTTCTAAACCAGAACAAGAACTGGTGGGTTCGTCAAGTTTTGTCCTCTTCTCCGATATTACTAACAAACCACCTGAGTGCGACCTTTTCAAACCTTCTCTTCTATTTGAGAATGGCATGCCGCGATTGTAGCTTTTTTCGGTTATTACAGACAACGGTTGTCTCAAATTAGATCCATCGACAATAGATGGAGCTATCGGTGACGCAATACTCGTCATTTCTTTCTTTGAATTTTCGTTCTTAGGTTCTGCTGATTTGGGTAAGGGAGATTTTTGATCACTCGTGGAACTGATGTGCGGTTTTTGCGTTTCTGGAGACGAAGATAAGCTCTTAGAAGAAGACGGACTTGGTTCCGGAATTTTGAAACGACGCTGATTTTGCTGTTGATGAGTTGGTGAATAACTTTGTGGATATTGCTCGGAATGATGACTTTCTTCGCCAAAACTAGAGGTAGATGTAGAGGGGCTCAATAGTGGACTATTCGATCGATGCACCACGGTGAAAGCCGAAGAAGGACCAACCCTGTTGGAAGATTCGGATGGCGCTGGCGGGAAGAATGGAAAATTTGCTGAGATTCCAGCCGACTGTGGCACTAACAGTGCCAATTCTCCTGTCGGTAGCCTACTTGGGATAAGCTGCACTCCGCTAGGTATTTGTATCCTTGCGCTTCCATTGTTATTTTCATCTCCACTTTGAAAGTCGCTCTGGAAACCAACCTTCACTTCCGGATATAAACGTTCAGGCATGTACGGCACGTAATGACTATAAAATGGAGTCATTTGCTGAAGATTGCTCACGCAATTGTTAAGGTGCGATACCAAACGCTGTTTCACTGCTGGATCAACATTCTCCAGATGACTGACATATCGCGATACTTCTGTTGCGCATTCGGAAAATCCAGTACGGAATTTCGTTAAAACTGTTGGATTTGTTGCTACCGCTGTATTTAGTTGTTGTCGTTGGACTGTCTGTAGGTGCTTCACTGTCATTTCCAATATATCAGCCTTTTCGAGTTTCGAATGTCTGCTCGGCTGTAGAGAAAAAAAATCATAAATAAAAAAGAACGAACCACTGTACTTGAATAATTAAGAAATACGAACTATACATATATAAATATAATTAATAAATTTAATGATTATGAACACTTTGAATATTTTTGATGTAAATTATGAGTGCGTTGAATGTTACTACCAGTCGACACTGGAACTATTCTACATTACCGACGATGGTAATATTATGACACCCACTATAGCAACGGAAAAAGATCCGCTGAGTAAAGGTACCAGAAATAAAAGTAATATATTTAAAATTTTATCGACGATTATTATTTTCAAGAAATTAAACAAATCAACCACGAGTAGATTTTAAATAGAGTGAATTCGAACAATTGTATAGTAGAAATATTATACCGGTAACTAATTTTTCTATATAGATAGTATCACTTTGTGACAAATGATTTTTTTAAAGATACCCTACTCATCCGGGTGTAGCGGATCGACAGTGGGAACTCTATCGTGGGAACCCGTTAAGATTTTTCAAAACTTGACGAATCCGTTTTTCTGATTCAGTGACAAAAGTGGTTCTAGTAAGGTGCATTCTATGGATACCCAGCAGCCCTTTGACCACCAATAACTCAATAGAGAATCAGAGCGACTACTTCTCGATTCTATTGAATCCTCTCCATCCTTTAGACCATATCCTCAGGTCAGCTTAGAGCTCGCATTTTTATGTTAAACTCGCTACTAGCGTGAATAGGCGTGGGAGTCATCCCAAAACATCAAATATACGTAACTAAATGAAGAACGATTATTTTCTTACGACCGCAATTTTACTCTTCATAACGGACTTATTTCATTTAAATCTGATGAAATATTCTACATTTTACTAACAGTTATTGCTTGTAGAAAACCCTATGAATGATTATATCCAAGTTGAAAATAAAAATTATAGATAATCTTTCGACCAGAATTTTGAAACACGATTTACAGATAGTCTAGCTATACCACGAAAATTCACACGGAAATCCATTTTCTCGACATCGAACACTATACCTATACAGCGGTCTAGAATACTGGCACCTGTTAAAGGAGCAGTATCGAAAAAAAAAAACTATAGACCCTTTTCCTTTTTTTCGCCGATCGACAAGGCATCGCGGGCGATGTTGGATCCTTAAAGATGATACGGTCAACAAAGGAGGCTGCAACCCGAGATGAGCTTTTTTTCGTAATAATTATTTTGAGGTTCCCACGAACGCGGGGGGCGTTTCGTATGGACGAACGAACGGATGGACATCGGAGCAAGCAGGTAACGGAAGTCATCTGGACGGGAAGGACGAGAAAGAGGGAAGAGAAGGAGGGAGAGAAAGAGAGGGAGAAAGAGAGGGAAAGGTGGAGAGAAGAAGAAAGGAGAGGAGAAGGGGGATAAAACCACCGTATCTCGTTATATGCCTGTCCGAGAAATCAATCTCGCAGGATCGTGTTACGCGACAAATAATCTCTCATATTTTAAGAGTAAGTAACTGACAAAAACATAAGAAATATGTAAACAAATGGAATTTTGAAAAAGGAATAATCTACAAAGTAAACATTAGAGTACTTATTTCAAAATTGACATGAAATCTTCTATGAGAATTTCATTAATATTTTACATAGCTGTAGAATTTATGTTTTAAAAATTAATTTCTTTCTGATTAAAAAGTCCTATTTCGACAATCAAGAAAATTAGAACAAAATAAGCTGTTTGAGGAAGTAACTATTTTTAACTTTTGACGATGCCGAAAAAAATGTTTCTTACGTTATCATTTTTGAAGCAGAATTGCAATTTCAAATGCTCCGTCACACATGCATGTAATCATGTGTGGCGTGTACTTTTGCGCGGCACGTTTTGTCGCAACGTGGTCGGCGCGGGAGCAAACGTACGCGTATAGAGTAACGAAGTCTCGTGCTATCGTTCGATAATTCGCTGAGGCAGTTGTTCTCGTCTCGTGTATTTTTCTAGCCACTCAGAGTTTTACGTTTTCAGAGTTCTACGTTTTCGGAATGATTTTTATATCATTCATTAAATCGTCATTCAATTTTTTAATTACATTGATTTATATATTTTTCGAAACCTATTATGTTCACCAATGTATTATAAAGAAAAATTCAACTTACGTCTTTTTTCATGGCTTCGAGTATTAAACTCTTTAGCTCATCTAGGCATTGATTTATTCGAGCTCGTCTACGTTTCTCCATTATTGGTTTGTTGCTCTGAAATGAAAATTCAACTTACAAAAAGAACGATTGGTTGAATCAATTATAGTCAATTAATGTCATCAGATGAATTCGAGGAAACTTTTGTACGACGACTGTATTGAAAACAGCAGTGATATTATTTTTCTTCAAATCATATCGCTTATACGTGGTATAATTTGTGATAAGAAAATTTTCTCACCCTTCTCAGCTCCGCTTTTGACATTCCGGATTGAGTTTGAGACTCAAATTCCTCGTCACTTCCTGACATTTTGTTGTTATAATAATCCACCATTTAAATAATGTATGCTCAACCACACGTTCACAGGATGCAGAAAAACACACTTTCTAGTTTCCTTCTTATTTTAAAAATGGTAAGATATTAATCCAGAGGTTTGCACTTTGTTCACAATTCACTGTAGTGTTTGCATCACCAAAACGAACTCAAGATCTTCTCTCTTTCTGTTAAGCGCCCAACACTTCGTCTGAAGAATTTTACGGGCTCTGCTGGGGATGGTCACCACGAAGGGCGACGTCCCACTTGGGGTGTTGAGGGTAACTGTTTGACGTTTTCGATTTCGAAGACCGCATGCCGATGCACCCGTAGCGCAGAGTGGGGCGCACCGTAGTAGAGAGTGGGGGTTCTCTCGGATGCCGTCACTATAGCAGAGCTACGGAGGGGACAAGAGGGGCTCCCGAGTTCCGACCCTCCTGGGACCTGTTGATGTGTGGGAATTCACGCCGTCGTATGTTGGGATATACCATGCTCGTGATAATCACCTTGAATTATTATTTATCAAACGATCAATGTTTCGTTATTTAATACGTTGACTGCCACGTCACCCGTATTTGGGTGACACTCGGTTAAAAATAAATACGCGCGGCAGTCAACGTGTTGATCTTAAATTTTATAAATATAATATCAAATATTTTTCTGTATTTTTATATTCATAAGCTATGAAATTAATTGTTACAATTGAATAATGAATTTTGAATAATGAAATTCATTCATTTTCTTTTTATTTGATATCTGACAAAATTATACATATGTGTTTGAGTAATTTGTTTGGAGAATTTTTTTCTCACGTCGTAATTGTTTCGATTATATCCTCAATGAAATCGTATAGCATTATATCATGGAGAAGAACAAATACGATGCGTGTCAGGCGTGTGTATACGTATGTATATAAGTTTGGCTGACGAGCACAATGTGGTACGATGCGCATATGCACTCGAGACAGGAGGTGCTCGTATGGGAATTTAATTATAGTTTCGAGTATTGTTTCGTTTGTAAAGAAAATTGGTGAATTTTATTAAAGTCGATATATATAGAAAACAAGAAAAATCGATTATAGTTATAGCACCTTTCTTTAAAAATCAGTGGATAGATAAACTGACTAATAAACATTAGGACATTGTTGACGAGAACAGTTACAGGTCGTTTCCCAAGCCAATGGAAACTGCGATAAAACGGATAAGTTTTTACGACTTACGATTATGGTGCCAGAAAACTTTTACTTTTAGACGAGTCCCGGGTCGTAGATCTTTGGCAACACCATTAGTTTACTTACTTCTGAGACGTCGGAAGGACATCTATGATTTATTTCCTCGTTTTGCGTCATTTAAAGTTTTTTGTCGGGGGTTTTCTCTACTTTCAATTCATCCCTCGATGAAAATAACGTAAAATACATATTTAACAAATAAACAACAGATGTTTAGAATTGTCAAGTGTTTTCACCTTTGCCGTCAATATTGAAGTAGCCATGAGTGCAATTCTGCGATATCGCGCAAATCTACGTAGAGTAGTATTAATCGGGAGAAAAAATGTTCATATCACTGGTCCATGTTATGCCTTCACAAACGGGGAACGTACAATCGCGATAACTTCTTTCTGTATTAAAAGCAGCTGTTCTGCCATACCTTTGGCGTTTCCGCATCAACATTGCGCTAGGCACAATAATTCTCGTACGTGCACAGCAGATGTATGTCCAGTTGGTACAAAACTCCTTCTGTCCCTTTCACAGTGCGCGAAATTAAGTAGGTTGAGAAAACTTGAAAAATCTAGATACTCTCGAAACGTGACGAGATCAATGGATAACTAAAAGCGAGCACTTTACTAACAATCTCGTAATATTCTTTGTTTTCTTCTATTACTCCACAAAATTTCCGGTACACAAGCTCCGAGATTATAGATAAAGACGGCATTTTTTTTTACAGCACTGATCGCAAAAAATAAGTTCAACTGTGCGCCGCATGTTGGCAAATGGGTTTAAGGTATCGATTTAGTGTTTCGTAATGCCTAAACCGCCATATTTCGTGACTAATGAGTTAGACCTGGAATGTTTATTGAACCTAACAACAAGTCTGCTGAATTTTCGAGAAAAAATGCAGTGGTCATGACAGAGCTCTTCATGGTTTTATTTGGGGTACCTACCGTCTGTAACCGAATAATATGGTCCGCTAACTGCAGCTTTGTCCCTGAGACTGGTATATTATTGCGTCGCTGGAAGGACCCCCTGAGCGACGAGAGGATCACGTTGAGACCAAGGATCTAGTAGTTGGGACCCCTTCTTGCTGCTCTTACATCTGCAATCTTCACTACACGTTCATAGTCTCCGAAGGGTAGCTGTACACAGTTCGACGATAAAAAAAATCCATAACCTTCAAATTTTGTTTTTAACAGAAACGTACATCATTTATTCTTCACTCTGCTATTTGTTGATAATGTCCTACGCATTATCATTTAAATGAGTACTAAAACAATTCTATTATATAATTACTAATAACTTGCCATATATTACCGGTCCAAAAAAAAGTAATTCGTCTATTCTCGTTCTTTCCCATGATCCACGAATACCTATAAATATTTAAATCGCTGTCATAACGGAGAACGTCCGGTCAGATGCCGCGACCTTCTCATTAACCCGAGTAGGAGGCTGCCAGAAACCCCAAGTAGTTTGCTTGACCACAAACCTCTCTTGAGAGAAGAATCAAGAAGGCGTGCGAGACCGTCTAAATTTGGAACGCCTACCCCCCGGGATCTCTTCTTTAAGGCCCAATCTTAAGATGCATCTGCACCTTGCACCCACAGTCGATACCATATGACTAGGCGAGGGAAAGAAATATTATCCGAAAATCTCCGAATCGTCGCTTCCGCTGGTCATAACAAGTTCTCTCTAAATTTTTTGATTGAAAAAATATATTCAAAAAGTTTATGTTAAATTCATTTTATTTTTGTCAAAACAGTTGCTCTTTCGAGGTATCTCATAAAATAAAAAATCGAGATTTCAAAAAAAGTCTCATCTGCTACTTCCGTGAGGAAGGGAAAGACCCCACATATTCGTACGACTCCCCCACGAGAGAGCATACATTTATCCTTTAATAGGGAAAACATTCAAATATCATAAAAACATAATTTCCCACAATTTTGTAAAAATAACTCTCGTACGTGCTGCAGTCGATAGCTGCGATATACCATGCTGTACAATTTCACACAAACTTTATGTGAACCTTTAACACTAGATTTACCATAGCCAGTCAATTTGATTGGTTTCAGTGTAAATCTGCTATTGAAAATACAATTTCTGGTAGACATAGTGTTAATATCGTTGATTACCTAATTATGTAAATATTTTTTTGTTTTTTACCAATGTATTCAATGGGCATATAACGCGATAGAGTGTGAGAACATAATCAAAACTGTGTACCTTGGTGCTCTATACCTTACCTCGAATTCTCTATAGAATGAAGAACGGCAGGGCTCGAAACACAATTTGTAAGTTGAGGTCGTCTTTTTCTTGGCACAAAAGCTTAAAGTGTCGTTTTACGATATTGAAACGAAATAGGTACCTCTATTGAGTATAGAATTAGGTCAGTACACCCTAATGCTGAGAATCGGGTCGTGTGTTGGACACACGCTTGAAAAGCCAAAATTAAAAGTGCACAAAGTTAGTTAATTTTCGGAATTACGTGTTTTGTTCAGTTACATACTTAATAGTTAATTTTAAATTCGCTTAAATTTCGTGCAAAAAACAAAGAATATTTGTAATCATCTTGACATCTGGACGTGTAGCTTGTATACGGAAGTTTTTCTGACTGGTTCCATCTCAGTCAATTTCCTACTTTTTCACGTTTGCACGAGCCTCGCTTTTATAGCGGAACGAGTTTTCTTTACGTCTCGTAATCTTCCTCGACTATACACTTTTTCGACAAGTTCTCGTTCGCTACGTCATACGCGCGGGGAGAGCTTTGCGTTTGGCGCGCAAAAAAACTTCACGGGAGAGGGTAAGAAGTGCGTACGACTGGGCACCGGGCCCCTTATAGTACGTACACACATTGCGAACTATGGCAAGTGAAAAGGAAGGGAGGACGAGGGCCACCCCATTCTTGCGCGAACGGCGCTATCCCCTTCCGGAATGGTCCTCGGCTCATGAGCGCGCGTGTTCTTTCGCAATACGGTCCTACTGTCTGGCAAAACTTCTACACGGGCCGGCTACACTCGGAGAGGACTCCTTGCCGTACGGCGAGTGCCGAGCGCCGCGAGCCAAAGGACAAGGGATCACCTGGCGACGGTTCCCACGTTTCTGCGATTCGCGTTTTAGCTTCACCCTTTCGCCTGCTCGTTCGCGTCGCCTCACGAACCCGGTAGGGCCCATAATGGCTGGTCGGTGCGAGACCGTAAGAGAGAGAGGGAGAGGGTAATAGAGGCGTCCAAGGTGGGGAGGAGGTCGCGCGATGCGCGAAGAGAGAAAGAAGAAGGAATAGAGAGAAAGAGAGAGCGAGAAAAGAAAACGAGCTCTGCCTCGTGCATCTATTATAGGCGGTAGGATGGGGGGGCCCCCCTTGACCGTCGCATCGGTGCGCGTGGCTGACACACGAAGGGCCCGCGGCTGAGATTTCGATGTTTTATTGGGAAGGTAAACGGGAAAAATAGCGTTAAGTCGCCCGCCGAAAGAAACGACAGGTAAGTATTTGCATAGAAAGGCTGAAATTTCGAATCCTTAGACCCTAGACAGTGTTTTTCCTTTTTTTCTTCTCGAACGTGGGAGGTTCGAAAACCGTTCGTGTGGGAATGTTTCACGGAATCCCGTACGATACTGACTCACTGTCCCTTTAAAAACGAACCATTCAGATATTACGACAGACGCTAATTAGTTGCGTTGTTTAGCCAAGTGCGATAATTAATTTTCAAATTGTTACTACCGGTTTGACGGAATTTTGCCAAATTTATCGCAAATTTTTTTGCGCATAAATACTCGTAGATGATATTTCTCATCGGTATGTTGCTTGGTCATTACGATGCATCCGGTGATTCAATACGGAGAATGGTCAAATAAGAGACGGCCGATGAAATTGAGAAGTCCGTTCACAGGCCCGTTAAAAATCGTACGTCGGCCGATCTTTACGAAACACGATCTGTTTAGCCTCTCCGCTCTTCTCGGACGAACCCTGTCGAGTCGATGGGATAAAAAAATCTTGGTCTGGTTATACACGCTTTGCTCAATAAAACTTAGTCGTGCAACGCGACGCGTGATTGTTTTCCTATTGCTTCCTTTATTGCTCCAGTCGAACACGCTCGAACGACGGTGCACTGCTCGCGATGGAAATAGGTTAATCCTTTGAGAACCTCGTGCCTACGTGTGCTTGTAACCCCCATGGGTACTCCCAACAAACTGTAAAGGATTGCGCGCGGCGGCATATTCTCCAGAAACGGATGTTTAACGGTTCAACAAGGTTCTTAGGTCGGTTATACTCTATCCCAAATCGATCCCCTTTTTTTAATTTGTTTTCGAAAGAGTGAAATAGTCTGGAACTCGCTCGATAGTGTTTACACAGAGTGAAATTCGAAAAACATTTACTCCAAGAATTATTATCCGTAAATACGAGAAAAAGTGAGGAAGGGATGGGAGTAGGGTTAATAAAAAAAAGTTACGCGCTCGCGGACGTGGAAAATTATCGCTGGGAGATGTGCAAGACCGTGGTACAATTCGTCGTTGTTTCCGTGTCGGCGTCGCGTGATCGCGACAAAGGAGGTGCCGCTCGCGAGGTTCGAACGAGGGGATCGTCCGGTGGGGTCCAAAGGGTTTCGGTCGTACAAGGAGCGACGGAACTCGGTTATCCGGAGGTATCCGTGATTTCTCGGTCGTACGAGATGCGCCTGCAGGTTGTCGCTATATCTCCCACAGGCGGTACGAGGGCCCCGTGAGTTGCAAGAGGAACCCCGTGTGCCCGAGTGCGTAGAATTGCGAGGTTCGTACACACACGCGCGCTCGTCGTGCGCGCAGCAACCTTGCGCCGGCATAGAGAGCGCGCGCGCTTACGGGCCAGGCGCCCCGAGCTGGTGAGAACACTCCGCGCCACGCGTTCCCACCATCCTCTCGGCTCTACTCGGCAGCTTTCGGGAGAGCGCGCCTGACACATCGGTGTGTGTGCTGAGGACCCAAGACCTCCCTACCCTTCCCTCCCATTACCACCACCATCGATATCGCTCGCTGGGACCGGTATCGCTTCGCATAAGGGGCCCGAAAACTTTTTCGTACATTATTTTATTTTTCCGCTATCCCAGCTCTGCTTCCTGCTTATAAAATTGTATTCGATTCGTTGGAATCGATCGCGTTTAAATATTTAATTACATTTTGAAAATTAGACATTTTTACAAGTTTTTTTATAATTTAATACGAAGAATACTTATAATTGTAACTGTAGAAATGTTAATAATTACGGATACGATAAGTTCTCGTGAATTTCGTTACAATCGTCTAGCTATTATTGAAACGTTCCTGGTGAGAAAATATTAATGCTAATTTAACCGAATAAATAGATTTTGTCTTCTGATGTCGTTTACGAGGTGTATTGTGTCGTGGAGCGCAGGAACAATGGCAATTGCTTCACTGTGCCAATTGGCGAGACCCGATTCTTGAAAAGCCCGCGGCTCTGCGTAGCTCTATGCTAATCATTTGCGCCAGGCCATAGGCGTTTCTCCCAAGTTCTTTAACAAAATTTGTTACTCCGAACGAGTTAGAGCTTCCTACCTAAACCGGCTATTTACTTGCACGAAATCACCACTTAGTGTGAGAACTTTGTACACGATCGTTATTCATTATAATAGCTTTGCATAAGCAAATAACGCTATGCTAGAGGAACTACGGCAGTTGTCTATGAGCGCTCATAAAATTACGAACAGAGCATATTTTTGTTCTCGATTCGCACACCTATGAGAATTCGAATTTTTGCAGATGTATATAACAAATCAAACGAGTACAAATACACGTAAGAACGATAGTTGGCTTTAGACTATAGGGCTAAATGTATCAGCTGTTCGATTTACTAACACGGTGCAGTTCGTACTGCAACGATAGTTAGGGTGTACCATACAATACACGCGCCTTGCACGCTCAAGGGGGCACCCCTCCTTAGGATGGTCTTCGATTCACTTATAGACGAAAATCAAGGCACGTGTCTATTGGCATCTGCCGACCAAATTATTGATTTTTAGCAAGCAGCTGACGTAAATTCCGTCTGAGAAATTGCGAACTGGAAAATGTTCCACGCACGTTTCTAATATCGTATTACTTAACTGACTGTTTAATCGTTCGCTGAAATTATTTAAACCGAATAAATTTAATCGAATATAGTTCTTTTCGACGAACACGATTAACAAATTTAATTTCATAACTTGCGTAACATAAATAAAAAATTAAATTGTTTTTGCACGTTGTTGATAACAATAAGATTAATGTCCTAAGATCATTTTCTCTCAATCAATTTTCTTAAGAAATCCATCTACTACGTTACGAGAGGCTCGGGACCTCTTGGACCCGTGTTAAGGAACCACAGCCGCTAAGCAAGAGGGGAGCACAGTACAATGCGTTACGCAAAATACTTTCTTGCCAAGACGGGGTAAGGGAAGCTCGGCACGCGACTAACGTCACCTGCTTACTATACGACCTACTGGAGTTCTTATATCGATTTTCTTAAACTGCAGCTGCGACGTCGCACCTCTTAGTGTGATCATCAGACAGAGACACCTTCGAGTCATCGTACTGATAACATATGGTGGGAGCCATGAGATTGTTCTCTTTATTCGAAAATCATATACTATTATGCGTGAATTCATATTAATTTTATCTTAAATTCGATCCAACCGATTTACATATTTAAAAATAATAAAAATGTTGGAAAAGGTTGATTTTTTTCCAATAATTTTACTTACAGAATGGAAATTTGATATTTCTTCACTCATGAGAAAACGGTAGCGTGAAAAAATATCATACAGGGAATAATACGGTAGGTAAAGACACGCGAAGTCACACGAAGGAATTTAGATTTAAAAGAAGGGCAACTGATAAATGCACGTAAAATTCCAGGTGTAAAAGACACCGGGCCTGTAGGACGCGTGCCGTTTTCCCACGTGTGTCTTCCCCCTCTCCTTCCGAGATATGCCGCGTGCAATTCCACCTTATTTTTCCTGCATGATCCCTCTTTGCTCATGATCTTAAGGGGGGTCCAGTTCGTTCCCTCGTAATCCAGACACACTGCAGATGTTCCGGTTAAGATTTGCGACCCCAACGGAGATCGACGCGATGTCGTATGACATCTCGACCCTCTGACGTCATACGCACGTGGATTGACAACGACGTGAAATGTACCACAGATTGTCGAGATAATCGCGATTTGAAATCATCTAGCTTGCAGCATTGACGGATTACATATTTATAGGTATATAAAAATATCCATTTTTATATAATTTTTATTTGAATACATACAAATTTCGCATGTTTTAATTCAAGGATAATGACACCTGAGTGCATTATTGCGGATTGTCATTTGTGGTGATACCGTGAGAATCAACGATGAGTTATCAGCATAATTCCCATGAACGCTTCAACACCTGGCAAAATATAGGGACAGTAGAAATTTTGTCTGTTGAAATGAACTCGTCCCTATTTGAAATTTCGTCGAACTGTTCATTCCAGTAGACAATAAATGTCACGTAATAACGTCCGGTGGGGAGCTCACGCACATGGCAAATAGTTTCACTTCTCGTGACAGATGCTTATAGTATACTGGAACGTTTTATTAAAGTATTATTAAAATTATATCAAATAAAAATCTTTCTTTTTTTATTTTATATGTAATTTCGTGCAACAAATTATTTTCCAAACAAAAATTTCCGTATATAGCCGACAAGTAGTTAATCAATAATAGGAAAAATATACTCATCGATTATTCTTGAAATGTTGTATACGAAAACATTTTTTAAAATATATTTCAATTAATATAAAAAATATCAATGAACTATAATTTAAATGCCAAAAATGTCAACCGACAGCCGATATATTTGACTTATCGACTGTGACGAATTCTGCTTTATCGTCGCTGGTAGTCTGTCTTATCGGCGGTACGAGGAGTTTGGATCAAATCACTGCAGATGGCGTTCAGTGAAATATTTTAATACTCTCAATAATTTGAATCAATTGCATATCAAATTTAAAATAAGCAGTGAAATTGATTGAAAAGGATTTTACAATTTCTTTTCTATCGGAGGTGTAATAGGTATAGCAAAAAATACTTACCCGAACGGGAAAATGTTTCTATTCATAATTTTCTTTTGTATGTGACACGAATGAAATGTATTATAATAAATTTCTATTCACGTGGTTTCCGTAACGCCTACAAAAAATGGCAGGTATTTTCCGGAAGTATAACTGAAAATAAGTCCTGTTACGTAATACAGTTAGGGTTTCAGGAAATCTTGACGTGCACCTGTCATAATACCGTAAGCAAGTTCCGTTCTATCCAGAAATTTTAGTAAACTCCTCGCTATGTTTATGTCACAAGATCATGAAACCTTGTTGGTAATGTTTGTCAAGATTTCTAACTAGGAAACTTTGGAAATCTATGAATTTAAGTTTGAATAAGTATTATCAATATTATTGTGTTATCCTATACAATGAAATGAATGTTGTAAACTTTTTTTTTTAAATTCGTTCAACTTTTTCAGAATTTCACTTCGAACAGCGTGTGTGGTCTCAAATTAAACGCGTAATAACTCGTATCCCGTTGAATGTTCGCTGACTTCTCCCGTATATTTATACCCACCCTCCAGGTTATTTTATATTATAGCAACGAACGGACGCCCTTTTACCGCGCTTCTTGTTAGCCTAATTTTACGACGTAAGAAAGCGAACCACGACCATTTTGCACAATTTCGGGCAATTAGGTCTGCGTTGTTTTTTTTCCATTAACGCGCTTTGATTCGACGGCGGCTCAACTCTAAGATGGCAAGATGTAGTAGCGGACAAAAAAGAGCCCTACTTAATTGTACTAGTTATAGGGCTTCACGCTATACACGTCGATCGGTCACCGTGTAAAGTTAAAAAAAAAGTTAAAAATATTTTCGCATTTTATGACTCTGAAAAAAAGAAGCGGATGTTAATCCCAGCCGGGCGATTTCTTCAATAATAAAATCTAATCGTCGGCACATTAACTATCATCTTTCATAGTAATTTGTCCGTAGATATATTACACCTGCGTGTCGCTCCTTGGAAAGATATTTTATTATAGCCGGGAATTCTCTCACGAAATCTTAAGCGAAAAAACCTTTAAAATATGTGTTATCAAATATTTCACAAGCAAAAAAGGAGAAGTGGTAATGAAAAAGAAACGAAACAGTTCGTTCTCTGAATTCACATATTCGGCGGCATTTGTCCCGAGGGTCCTCGCTACCAAAAGTTCATTAGTCAAGTGTGCACGTATATGCCGAAAATTAATAGAATCCACCCTGCATCCAATTAGGCCTTTTAAATCTCGACCAGAGGGGGTGCATTCTTAATTGCTCGTCGTACCTCGTGATGTACGACCGCGGCCTTTCGGAAGCACCGTACTCAATGATCGATGGCACCAAAATTTCCGTACGAGAATTCTGACGTCGCAGTGGGAACTGAAAAATCACACGCATTTGTATCGTTCAATCTCGAATCGAAATTCGTACGAAAGTAAATCGATTTGGAAGCTGCATAACTCAGCCATTTATTCATTCCTGTTAAGCTTCGTGGCTAAATGAGTCGTATTTATCAATTTCAATAGAAAATATAAGTTATTCGGGAATAATTACAAATCCCTTCCATTTCTAATTTAGAAAGATCGAACCAGAACGCCCTTGCGTATTTTTATATCGCGCGAATAAGAATCCACGTGACTGTGTGCTCACTGAAATGGAAATTCGCGCGCTCATACGTGCCTGGCACACGCGAGGCTATTGCGGCTCGCGAGCCGAACGCTCACGGACGAAGCCGAACGTACGATCGAGCGATCCACGCGTACAGAGCGTGCCACGCGTGACCGCTTATGATAGTTGGAGGGGAGATAGCCGCGAAGCGCGCCACATTCCTTTGCTAAGCTACCATAGGACAAAGGGATGCTCGTCGAACCAATACTGCAATGGTGTAGACCTCTGCAGGCATTTTTCGCAACCTTGAATATTATCATCGTTCTTCAAACTACTTTACCTTTGTACATTATATATACATATTATATGTGATTGCACAGATTGTGTAATATCTTCATTGACAAACTCGATGTTTGCTGAACTTTGGATATAATTTTTTCTATAAATAACAGAAACGTTATTAAAAATGTTCAATTTAAAAAACAATTTTATACATGGTACATTCATAATATTTTCCTTCGGAGTGTAAAGTAATTAAAATACATTCATTATCTGAAATATCAAAAGCCTCTTGTAAGGTAAAGAGGACTGCCAAAAATTGCATCACGCGCATAATATGCACGGATGCGGGTATTTAAATCAATGGGTGTTCAGCATCAGTACCCTCACCATACGATCACGGAATACTATGCTCCCCAAAGACAAGGATAAGTTCGCGCGGGTGACTGTTGGAGTTGATATAAGCGTCCACACACGAGATTACTTGCGAGAAAAAGAAGCCATCTGTTGGATAGTCGAACAACTAAATCTGCGAGACTGCGAATTCCAAATGCAGCATGTTCTTTCCTTAAACAGAAATTGAAACTTTAACGAATGCAATAAATACACATTTACATAACGTAAAACGGGATTAATATTTATAGAAATTAATTCGAAAAATTTTGTATAACAAAACTTTAAAATAACTTTGTACAACTTTAATTTGCATTTTGTACTCCGCGAATAGAAGAATAAAAAAGACAGAAAAATGGGAAGGGGGAGAAGAGAGGTACAGGACAAAGAAAGATGGGGGAACCAAATGGTTGTCGGTGCGCGTTGCGCTCCGACGGTATTTTGATGGGAAAAAGCGAAGGTCTCCACGCGCATATAGGAACCGAGCGGTAGACAGGAATTGCAATTTGAATTAGCCGCAAAAGCCAGTGCTAATGATTCCTAAAGAGCAAAACATTAACTCGCGAGTTGACGGAACTTCGAATATTGTTATTTCGCAAGAAAACATTAGCGTTATTCGCTGTACGGTACAAATGCCATACAAAATTCATTAATAACTTTTTGCGTTCTTCTTTGTTCATCTTTTATTTAAAGTTCGTTGTACGGATTACGGTTCTCTTTAATACCGACTCGCCTTCTCAACCACCCTCGTCGTGGAGAAGAAACTAACGAGAATCCTAATCGCGGTAATTGCCGCAAATGATGTTATCGCACGATGTAAACGCTCTTCGCCCGGGCTATTGCTTATACGCACTGCTCACGCTTATCGGAGAAGTCGTACAATTTTACGGTTATTTCGGTTCTTTAGCAGCTACACCGTTGCGTGCGAAGTTCCAAATTAAATACTATACATCGGTGAGAAGAACTATTATTAAAGTTTTTTTTATTATATTTAATTTTTCTAAACGTTCGTTATCGCTGCGTTACTCGACCAACGCTGTAGCGATATCCGAAATCGAAATCGATGACATTCGTGACACGTTCTCCGAGATAAAAGAAACGATGTTCGTGCTAGGAAAGCGGAATGTTCATTTGTCAAGTGAAAATGAGAAGATCTAATCAGGATAGGGTGGCGACGTGAATTACGTAGGTTACCCGTCACTGTCGGCTTGGGACAAAAGCCCTTATCTCCGAGTAGAATTCAGGTAACCGTGTATACGAGAGAGCGGGCAGGCAGAGTCAGAGGCAGAGACAGAAGCACTTCCGTGGTCGCGGTAGTGCGGTAACGCACCCCGTTACCTTCGCGCGCCATTCGAACCATCATATTTATACACTTTGCACCTCGGGCACTGCACCGGCTGTCCCCTTTGATCGGCGCCGCCGCCGTTACGCGAATCGCGAACGAGCGCGGTCGCGACGAGCGTCAATATACGTACGCCGCGCGTTTACGTCCAATAAGACTTTTTATTTCGCCGTCAGCGAACAATCAGCGTGTAATTTGGAGATGGAAAAAGCCGGGGAACGTAGGAAAGGATGGGAATTCGTGGCAGACCTTTCGAAACGATTTTTACGGAATTTTAACTGGGACTTTGTAAATGAATTGAAGGCTCCCTCGAGACCCTAACGATGAGGTAAAAATTTCAGACATTACGTCGGGACGAGTGTCCCGCGATGCACGAGCGCATTTCGCTTTTACGCATTTTCGACCCATTTCCCCCGCGACCGAACTTAATAATTCCGGCTCGATTTCACGGGATCGCTGCAAGGTGGGCGTGCGCTTCGCCTTTGGCGACGATTAACGAGCCAATTACGAAATTGACGGAATCTCACACCGATGCGGAAAATTCATTTAAAAAGGTCGGTCCAATAGCGCGATAAATAAATTTCGTGCGCGGCAAGCTTTCTCGACTAACACGCCCAGTTCTCATTCGGGCGCACAGGTGCCGGCCACTAACGCTCCGTTACCGTATAAGCGTCGGGATAAGATCGTTGAGAAAAGATTGAGAATTTTCGGTTTCCTCGTTACACTCGGTGAAAATTGTACCGTACGGTTCTCACGAAGTAGCATGACACATTTGGTTTCTCCAATTCTAACGAACCGCAGAGAAGCGTCAAGATCTCAGATATAGCGTACAGTTTTTATTACAGTATACGAAAGCGTACGGAAAGCGTGTAAAGCAATTGCGCGGTTCTCCGTTCATTTTTACACGAGCTGGTTTTCCATCTGCCAATCCACTCATCCAGGTATCGAAACAGTCGCGGTGATTTTTTGCCCCCCC
>NCVS01000178.1:366310-381550 GCA_003055095.1 Goniozus legneri | reverse complement strand
CCCCCTCGCTCCGTATAAGCATAAACGCGTGCCCACGTCATTCGATTTCTGCGAGTTTCATGGCGTAAAAGTCCCTTAACAAAAGAGCCGATGACATTTTTATGTTTTCGTTTGCCCTCATGAGTGGTATTCTCGTAAATTCATCTTTTAAGCCTTCAGGAACGTCTCTGCGCTGAGTCGGAGACTTCTTAGAGGCCGTCGGGACTCATTTATTATTCCGATTTATAGCCAAGCTCGGACTGACTCCCACAGATCGGCAGGTCTTTGCCCGATCTTCGTATGCCCGCGAGCCCTTGAGGAGCGAGAGAGGCCTTGGAAATTCGACGTTTTGCATACGACACGATCTTGCCTCGATTCGGAAACCAGGCGAATAACAAGTCGTCGCCGGTCGCCGCGTTAGATTCCGAAAACGTGCGTCCATCGACGAGGATCTTTCCTAGAAGACACCGAAATTGAAATCGCGAGTCTATGGGAATTTTTTGATATTTTTTAATTTCGAGATTCTTCAAAGAGACAGTTATCTATCGCTGTTAAGAACACATACCGAAATCCCAAGGAAGTCCATCGATATAGTCTTCTCATCGAGAATTACGTACAAAGAGTTAGTTACCCGTAATTATTGGCATCATTGCTCGGGACTGTTTTTCCTCGATCGGACGAAGGAGTCGAACCGCGGAGATCGACGCGCGGGCAGTTGGCGGATCGTTCGAGGCAAGAAAGACGGGAGTGGAGGAGGAGGAGGAGGAAGGACGAGCGCGGAGAAGAGGCTAAGCGGCGAACGGACAGACGAGACGGACACGAGGCAGACAGTATCGGATTGATCTGAGCGAGTGAACCCAATTACCCACCGAAGGACCCAGATTTATTGTCCGGACGCGAGACTTGACTGAAAGATCCCGATGGCACGATGGTGGCAGCGCTCTTTACTTTCGGCCCCCCTCTTCGTCTACCGCGGCAGGCGCGCGTAAGAAAGAAGAAGACGCATTCGCGATTTTTCTGGTAGAGAGTGTGCCGTGTCGCTTTACTCACCCAATTATCAACCGCTGACAACGACCCCCGGATTCGCCAAGAAACCTTGGCCCTCTCTATACGCTCACGCAAAAGCGAGCACTCCACAACAATCGGATCTTTCGGCTATTCCTGGTTCCACGTTTACGCGGATCATAAACAATACATAATTGACATGATATATCGACCTCATCCACGTATCTTATCTCGGTGCGGTCACGCGAGCCGGTTCAGTTGGCTCGGTGATCAGCGCCGATAGGAAATCGTTCTTTCGCTTTGTCATCGGCTTTCCGCGAGCGTTTCTTCGGTACCATCAAAGGAAAGCCCTTTCCATCGGCGGCGGGAAAATTGATTAAAATCTAAGCCGAAGGTGCGCGCGGATCGTTAGCCCAAGTTTTCGAGATGAGGATGGATAGAGGACGATTTTACAGAGTCGTGTTAACGAGTCGAACGTTTCGAGTGCTTCTTCCCACCTCTCTCTCCCTCTCTCCCTCTCTCTTCGGGTCTTTGGTGGACGCGTGGGGGCTCGAGTGACGTTTCGCTGGCGGCGCGATTCCGAAACGCGCGGACAGAAAAGGGGCTAGAACGTCTCGTCCTCCGGAGATATGTAGATCTCGTATAAATGTGGGAAGAGAGGGGGTGGGTTAACTCGACTCGTCGAGAGAGCGCAGGTGGCTGTCACGCGAGTCCGGGCATACTTTACCACGCATTTCAGCGTAGGCGCGCTGCCTGTGCCGTGAATCGAAGAGCGGGCCCCTTTTGGACTTTGCCGATCCGCGGCTGTCCGCGATGCTAACTGACGCCTTAGAGGGCGCTGATTGAAGTATTTATTGTCGCCTAACGTAAAATGCGCCAAGCCAGCTCTTTTTTCGCGCCGCGCGCGAACGTACTTTTGTGAGACCGAGCCGTAATGATCCGGGTGTTCGCCCTCCATGTGTGGCAATACGCTTTCGTATGCGCGATCCAACCCCCCGTGTCACTTTGTTTTCACGACACTTCTGCGTTATACTATGCCCCGTTTCTTCAATTAATTCACGCCCGAATCTCGACATCTCTTATCTCGCGCTGTAATTCTTCTCTCTCCTTCTCAGCTTCCTCGCGAATTATTTTATGTACTTATGGCGTGAGATCAAATCGAAATAATTTTTTTCTCTCGCATTGGGTCGTATAACGTGTACGCCTCGAGAGATATGCTCAGGGATCGAGTTCTGCTCGCCACAGGAGAGCCTTGTAATTGGCACCGGACGAAATTCTCAATGCCGACACCTGGCTTATTATTGTCTTATCTCGGCGTGTTACGGTTGGCTCGTTCGGTATTATTTAAATTATTTAACATACTACACGGAGTATATTAAAACGAGCGGGAACGTACGCGCGAAATTGCTTGTTTGTTTTGCATGCAAATGGCAAGACGAGAGATCGTTCCGTTTGCAATTAAAAATCAAACTGATGTTTTCAATCTCGCGTATGGCCCGGATGCATCAAAATTTAAACGCTTAATGACACCGCAACGGTACAACCTCGGAGCGAGTTGGCTTGTAAATCAAAAGTCGAGAATCGCAAAACAACTCGGCACGGTTCGCAAGAAACTGAAACTGTAACGTCGAAAGAAACTCCGGTCGTCCTATAATTATATTATTACTCGCTACGCGGCTCATGAATCCTGGAACAATTTGTCTTCGGGCATAACGAGTTTGTGTAATTTGTGATTTATCACTTTCGCCTTTTTCCCAACAAGCTTGAGTTCTTACGGCAGTCGTAACGCACGATGCGCACTCGATGCATCGGTAGCGTGTAATTAGCGGTTGGACGTTTCAATAAAAGAAGAGGACGATCGAAAAATATAAATTTGAAACATTTTCGTTGAAAATTTCTTCGTAATCGTCGAGGGAGCGATCGCTCTGGGTCACGTATTCGCCGGATATACCAATCGAGAAGATTGATAATCCGTGATTAACGAAACTCGCTCGTGATGAATTGGCCGTGCGAGCCGATCCGTATAATAGCGACTCGAGATTCGCTGGGTGAATTTGCTCGCGGGTGATAGACGACGGATCGGCAAGCTTCTTCTAATGCGGTAATTAAAATCGCGGCAGCGATTACCAGCGCCTCCCAAGAGAGCGATGCTCGCCGATGCGTAATAACGGGGTTTGCCCCGAATTCCGTTAATACGTATGTCTCAATTAGCGCTCTGCATTTAATTGGCACGCGGCAGCGACGCCGGCACAGTTTGTCGGGAATGCGATCGAGCGTGCTCTCGTGTTATTGCTCCTCCTCGGCAGCCCCCGTAAGTCCGTATAAGAGTACGCGGCTTCCTTCGAGAAAGAGAAAAGAGTAATTACATTGGAATTAGAGCGCGTTATTTTCAGTGCGGGTAAGAAACCATCGCGCGAGCAGAATGCGAGTCTCTGTCGACGACATTCTTGGAACATTGCGCGGTGCAAAACGTCCCGAATGCACGGCCGAACGAGTTTCGAATGTGCGAATCATATGCGGGAATGGTTTTTCCAAATTGTGGCATCCTCGGCATGATTGCTCATCCAAATTGCTGTGTTTTGCGTATAAATTAATCGTTTCCCATTACGATGAATTACAGAGAAAATTGCATCATCGAGCGGGAATTTATTTTCGTAAAGAAGTCGATTTATAAGTAAAAGCGCTGCGCGTTTTCACAGCTAGTCCCCGACGATGAAAATTAAATCCGACTTTATTCATTAGCGTGTCAAAGTTTAAATTACGGCGTATAAATTCCGTGTTACAGTGGCCCCTCTCGCGGTGTTCGTTTAGCGATCGAAGAATGAAATCCGGCTTGTATCTTATACCCACGCACCATACATAAAAGCGAGACGCACCCGTGCCATATACTATATGTATATGTATACTTATACATATAACGTAATCGCGTCGTGCGGATGGAAGTTATATCGAGACTTGTGCGAGTCGAGCTGAGGGCAGCGAAATATCGAAGGTGTATTTTTTTCTTCGATGAGGCGAGAGCGAGAACGCGCAGGTGCCAACGAAAACACACCGCTAATCCGCAGTGCCGTGGGACGAAACGAGTAATTAACTCTCATAACTCTTCGTCCCCCGACCTCCTAACAGGAACTTGATAACTTCGCTTGTATCGAGGGAGAGTGAGATGGAGAGAGAAAACGAAAAAGTGAGAAATTATACAAGAAAGACTAGAACACCTTAATGATTCCAAGAAAGTTTTTGCCTCGACGCTCACGAATTGATATATTTCGCGAATAATTGCCAACACTTTGGAGCTTTGCGCGAATATCACTCCCAGACGTTCTGTCTGGGACGTGACAGCCGATCGTGTTCCCCTTAACAATGTTATTCCGAGCGTGAGCTCTCGATTAGCGAGAAGGGCGAACGCGGTTATTAAATTGTATCCTCGCAACGACCACCGAATCGCTCTCGATTCATCATTCTTAGCGCTTTGCCATTTTTTATCGTTGAAAAATGCAAATCTCAACCTTTAACGGTAAACGAAATAGCCGGTACCTAAGCACCGCGTGTAGGACGATCGATCCCAATTCCGCTCCCTACGTTATGTGCTCTCGTATACGTACGTGTATGAGAGACTGAGATATCCGACGTTATACACAGTCGAGCGCAATTAAGCCGGTTATTTCGAGCGAGACGAATGAAGGTAAATATCGCGTCGATAGCGATCGCGAAGATATAAATCGATACTCGCTCGCTCTCTCTCTCTCTCTCTCTCTCTCTCTTCCACTGTACGAGAGCTGCGACGACTACGATGATACGGATTGCGCTCGCTCCCGGCCCTATATCGCGCGATTCCCATAGGATTAAATTAACCCGGCTCCGCTCGCTCCCTGGCTACCGTACGCGCGCGAGAGATTCCTAGATACCGCGCGGATGCGGCTTTACATCTGCCGCTGGGCCCGAGACACTGCGATAATTGGTCGGGCGGGGGGTGGACGAGATTGATCGAAAAACTTATTGAATTCGAACGGCTGGACCATTGCCTAATTAAGCCAGAGGCGTACTCGCCACTACTCTTGCTCTCGTTAAACGCGCGGGATTAATTAAACTTCGCTCTCGTTTCGCGTCAGCCACGAGCTTTGTCCTCTCGATCCTCCGGAGATTCAAAATGCCCAGCCGCGAGAGTAGAAAAAAAAAGAGTTTAGAAAATTGTCGCAATTAACTATCCCTCTAGGGACTAGTCGGCAATTTTCGCGACGGAGCGGCCTATCGGCGAGCTCGACGTCGCCCGAATTCGGAAATTAAATCTGTACAGGTGCGTATAAAGGTACACGCTGCCATCCTCGATTGCGCTATACGCTCTTCTTTGTATATCAATGGTCCGAGGGTCCTTGTGCCATCTTGCCATCCAGAAATTACAGGTTTCGAATGGAGCGCCGTTCGGACGGTAAAATTAAATTTTCATGCGATGCAGTGGCGAATGGCTGGTCATTAAAAACGTATTTGCCCGTAATCGATGAACGCGGCGTGTGCCACGGTGCGATCGCGTGTGCGCGCGTTCATGTATAGACGCGCGTCCGCGTGTATGGGTATATGTGCCAGAGTAATGACGCGGTTTCGGTTTAGCCCAAAAAGCGAGAACACGGGGAGAAGATGCCGAGAGGCCGCGAGGCTTAGAACCGCACTAAAGAATTTGCATTTTTATGCGTCGTGTGGGCTCTCGCTCGCGTCGGAATTGCGCGCACGACCGACCGCGTGCCGGCTTTTTTTTTCGCCCAAATCGGAAAGCCGCGTGCACGCGCGAACGCACGCTCATTTTAAATTCATTAGTCCGGCTCCAAACAAGCAAGACGAGGAGGGACAACCCCGAGTAAAATGCATTTTCGGTGCATCCTTCGTACGTGCGCGCTCGTTTCGCGACGAAACTCGGACCCCGTCGAGTCTCCTTTTCTTTACGTTATATATTCCACGCGAATATACTCGTATTACCATACAAAACGTAAATAATATTTATTTGCCAAAATGATAATATTGAAAATACCGATTTATCGTATTTTTCCTGCGCGTTTGCTCCTTTTTCTATGAATTATTGATAGAGTATTGGTTCATTCGTTTCTCGGAACTTCTCGACGACACCGCGCGCTTTGTGCCCTCTGAGGCGAGAGGCCGGATTTTAGCGACGTAGGGGTAATAAATTTGCCGCATATATATTTTCGTTCTACTTCTTCGTGTTATATTCCGTCTAACGTGAGACAAAGGGGACAGGTGGGAGCGTGGACGTGTCCAGCTTCTCGAGTCCTCACCGCGAGATTTCGTACCTAGGGTGGTATAGCCAGGCGCGATTATCGATGGTAAATACGACGTGATATTCTCTCATTGAATTTCATATAAAAACCCCCAGAATTCTTTCCCCTTTTTCTCCCGTTGTTTTTTTCCTCGACGTTTCGGTTGTCCGCACAAATTGTTACCAGAGGGGGATCCTGACATTATTCCGAATTTAAAAGAAACCCGGGCTCGTATTTTGCGCGCGAATACTTTGAGAGACACGCGCGCCGAGTGTCCCTTCGTATAGAGTACGCGCATACAGAAAAACCCACACCCACACGTACTATACGTAAGATCCGGCAGTACGCGGCAGATGAAAGATAATCATTTTTCTAATGGCACAGCGATTCGAATTCCGAGCACGCGTACACCGGCTCGTGATAAAAAGCGCGAAAAATTCTCGAGTCTCGGCGAACGCCCATGCCGTGTATCACGTTTTATCCTTGCGCGTTCACCGTGTGTCTTGTGTATATTTCTCGCGCGATACCGTCGTTAGGTGAATCCGCAGAAGGACGCACGCGTGTGCTTATACGGGTAGAAGACGAGGATGAGAAACGAGAGGGATTACAGCGGATCCCCGGTCTCTTCGGATGACCTATGACCCGAGCGGTAAGTCACCGCCCACGTTGCACCTGCCTCGCCTGCTATCGGCGCTCCTTTATTGGTTTATCTCGATGAGCCCTCGGGTTTACGAACTCCGTCGAGAGTAAATGCTCATAACTTGTAAAATCGATGAAATTTCAACGCTTTTTCTGATTTATGAAGGAATGAACTTTCGCGAGAAGTCGTATAAAAAAGTATTCTGAAAAGAGAAGAAAAATGAAAGAGAATTTTTTCCGAGAATTACTTCTCAAACGTAACGGGAGGTAAATTTGCGATTTCAATTTGAATAGTCGAGGAGTTCGTCGGTAACACTTTATAAATCGGTTATTTTACTAATCGGTATTGAGTTGCTTAATCCGATTGCGCCGCCGTACGTCCGGCTCCGTTCGAATGCATCGCGAGGATACGCGGACGCGATTGCACCGCGTGGTGTTTCCATTATCTCGAGTCGGTATCGCGATCCGAGACGTGGTCGGAGATCGATAATTAAATTTTAAAGATCGGCCGCACGCGCTCGCTATAAGCGTTCACCGTGGTGGTCGTCGGGGCAATCTCACGCTCGATCGTGATCCACTTAACGTACGTTAATGTGGCCAATATAGAAACTTGTTCGATCTCGTTCGAATCTCGATCACGAGAAAAAGAAAAATAGCTTTGTGCGAGGGTGAAAAAAAAAACGTACGATACGACATGGAAGATTATCGGAGGTAGGAATCGCTCGTGGATTGATCCGCGAAGAAGCGAGTGGTACGCATCGATTGGTATTATAATAGCACGTGACCGTTGCGGAAAGTACACACGGAGACGACGCAACATCGATTTAGCCGCAGCGGGCGGTTTGTGGCACCGCGAGCGAGGAGAGGGCACCCTTTGCACGTGATACACGCGCGCTCGGTAATACGTAATGCGCGAGCATGCCTCGCCCGCGATCGGCCCGGCATAATTCGCGGCTTCCGGGCGAATACACGACTGCACTGAGTAAGGCATTATCGAATTTCAGATTCGACTCGGCCAGCCCACGTCTCGTGTATAAATATTTAACGTTTGCCGATCGTTTCATTTTGCCCTGAATTACGATTCGTAACTCTTGCTCCTTTTTGCGAGCACGCTCCGTTTCATCATCCTCTCCTCTCGACGATCGCGAACATCTGCGCGTACACGATCTTGTCGCGCATCATTTTTCAATCAGCCCGGTGTCGATGTGTATCGCGCTTACGATTACCACGAAATATGTAACACTCTCGTGCTTACGTATTTTTTGACTTACCACGTCATCTGGAATTTCGAAATTTAAGATTTGCGACGCTCAAGAAGACGCAATTTCGCGTAAGAGTTCTCCTTGTCTCGCGGCGCGGATATATGTATCGAGGTTGAAATCGGATCGTGCCACCATCATTTCCCGTTACCGGCCGTTTCGGTACACCTTCGCCCCGTTCTCGGTCCATTACTATCATTATACCGAGGAGGTTTATTGGCCAGTATCTACACGTCGTTCGTCGAGACGACGGGGGAGGGTAGAGCAGCGGGGTGGCGCGCAATCACTCGTTACCCATAACGGATAATAACACCTTCGTACCCTATTGGACGTCGAAAGCCCGGTTATTCGCGTCGTGAATATTTTCGTAACGAAAATTACGTTTCGCCGGGGCTAGAACACTCCCGAGGCCAGATACGCACGCGCTGCATGGGCCGCTGCACCGTGCGTAATCTGTCGTTTGCCGATCCTGCCTTCGGGTCGTATGCAAATGGAATAGAAATTTTCCTTCTCTCTCTTCTCGTTTATACGCCAACGCTGTTTAATATTTTCGACGTGGCGATACACTTACCTTCGTTACGGCAGTTACTTTGACGAGCGGCGATTTCGCGTAAAGCGTTTTCGCTTGAAATTATGAAAAATCGTTTCTCGTATCATTGCTGTGCTATTATTCGTCTCGCTCTCTAAAATTAAAATAGTGAAAAATAACTATTTAGTAGTGAATATTCACTATTTAAAATAGTTAAAAGTATACCACTGCTAAATAGTGACTATTAATTAATTGAAATAGTGAAAAGTCACTATTTTGACAGTGAAGTATACATATTTCACATTTCACTATTTCGATAGTGAAATAGTGAAATTCTCACTAATTGTTAGTGAATTGAGGTGTCGCTGTTTCAAAAAGTGAGGTTTTCACAATTTTAATTTTTGAGAGCGGGGTTATTATTTCAATGCGCATCGGTGGGGCGTACCTAATTGAAAGCGCCGATTAAGTTCGCTTTCGCCGGCTATACCTCTTCGTTAAGGACTTCCTCGGACTCTCGCGGGATTATCGATTTAACTCTATACGTCGTTGTTTCTATCGGCGGACAAGATCGCGATCGCTTATCGACGTACCGCGCGATCCTGAAAGCTGAAAAACCACGAGTATCGACCCCCCCGACCGATGGGCCGAGGGTGCGACTGCGCGCAACCGCCGCATAATGAAATAACCGTAAACATGCTGGCGCGAGCGTTATCTCACCATCTATTGAGCCTGGTGGTCGAAGTTGCTCATTCCGTGCTAATGCCGCTGATACCTTAATGGGGATTCTAAGTAATCGAATACCGCTGACTATGGCGAGGATTTTTCGCGATTCCCGATAACCGATTGCCTTGGCGCTAATACACGCTCTCACGAATCGTTCGAGATTATCGTTAAAATCTACGCGCACCGTAGTAAATATTCCCGATACGGTAAAATTCTAACGTCAATATCGATGAAGAACGAGCTAATAGCAATAATTTTCGGTAAGTATTGTTTAGAATCCCGTGCGTTTTCATCCCGCGCGTATTTTTGGAAATCCGTATAATTTACGGATGAGATCGGTTAACAAGAATAGCGCGAAGCATGTGGAACGGGCTTCGCGGAATTTGCCACTGCGCTTTCGACGCAAAACGCCGCGGCACCGGAATAACAGGCCAATAACAGTTGTTCAGTCGCGGCGATTTGAATTACGATGCTAATCCTGCGGACTGCCTGTAAAAGCTGTTAACGCCCGCGCGTATTGTGCATATGCGCGCTCTCGCGTTAGACTCGTAAATATCGAATTTACGGCCCATCGAAGCTCCGCGCGGGCTCTTTGCACGAATCGAACGACTTAAAAACGTTTTTATTATATCCTCCCTTTTCGCGAGGATAGGACTCCTATTCGAGATCGCGATTCCACACCTGAGTTAGAGAGAGAAAGGGAGGCTTGATTTAAGCACTCGTAAACTTGTCGCATTTGCCAGGCGTAAAATGCTAATTCGTCGTGGCCGAACGCAACGCTATAATAAATCGCAACAAACGCGAACGCGATGTTAGTCGCGCCTTGTTCGCGGATTTTTTTCATCCTTCTCTCGCCCCATATGACTCTTTCTCTCTCCTTCGTGTAGCGTCACCGTGAAATTAATTGGAAATTAAGCACGCCATTGGTTTGTGCGTCCAGACCTTGTATATATCGCCAGAGTCGGAGCTCTTCTGGGTTAGCCGAGGGGGGGAGGGTGTGATGAATGTGTTTGATCTACAGGGTCTCTTGCCTCCGAGGATTATTCTCCCCGTGCTACAGAGATTCCACCAAGTACCGAATATCTGCTCGTCCGAAACGACCTTTCTTCGTCTCCTCGCAAATGTTCTCAAAATTATTCTCTTTCAAGATCATTTTAATTCAGTTCTCGTGATATAGGATTATTGGCAACTGTAAACAAGAGTTTCTGTTAGAAATTTGGTACTTGATATGTTCAATTAGGTAACATCATTTTACTTCATTAAGAATTTAAAGCGTTGATAGTAGCGTGCCTATTTCAATTTTGTAAATGTAATGGAAATATACTTACTGGTAACTATCGATGTAATTTTATCGTTCCTCGATCGAAATGATTCGCGATCTTGCAGTGGTCTGTATCATGTAACATTCGGCAAATTCGATGCGCGAAGCTGTTATTAGAATCATTATGGATCAGTGCGTAGTGCAATCAGGTCTTTATCGACGATCGCGAGGTAAGATCGAGACTCTTTATGGTTTCACACTGACTGGAAGATTGGGCACAGATTGAAGGGTTGGACTGGTGCGGGTATTCTTATAGGTGCTAAGTTCTTCTGGTTATTTATCGAACCAAAAATTGCGCTCTTGGTAATCACGAAATTATTGGTCCGATATAGAAGAAGTCGATATTTACCACACTCGCAGTTCCGAGGCTCGTGTCACATTGAACCGCGATAAGTAGGAATGATTACGGGCTTATAGTTTAAATCAAATTGCACTTGCAATTATAATCTAGCGGTAATTCGAGCCCCGAGGGCTGGTGTCTACGGGACAACAGGGGCGCGTATCTCTAAAACGCGGAACCGGTCGACACCCAAGCGGCAAATGCATGTCTGACACGGCATGGCCCATTTTTCAAATTCGTAATTGCATTTTTTATTCCAGCCGCCGCGGCCGCAGCCGCCGCTGCCGCCACTTTTCAACTCTTTTGCTCTTTCCACGTTCCCTCCTTGTCTCTCGCTCGCTCTCGTTTCGTGGCTGCCGCTCGTCGTAGTTAGGACCCATGGCCCGGGAGGCAAGCATCCATATTCATGCGGAATAAGGTGCAATTAAACTCCACGAGGTGTCAGCCACAGCGTAGGCATTAATCACCCTACAAAGCCACATTTGACGTGCTAACCGTAGGAGATACCATTACACGTACGAAGCACATAATAAGCTCGCATTATGATGGAATGATAATTTACGCGTGGACGATCGTATTGACTCCGTTACGGAATTCGTCTTGCGTGTAAGTATCAAGACACGATTTAATTCTCACTTTGGAAATTCATAAATCAGTTTTTCGACATTGTTTCGTTCCTGTATATCACAACTAAAACCACACATCGATCAATCAGAAATACACAGTACGAAATATACAGTTGACAAAAAACGGTTTCTCGTTTTACGATAATTATGTTTTGAGTGCAATTGTCAAAAACAAAAATAATCGGTCAAAGTCATATCGCGCTTTAATAACAACCGAACAAAGCGTAAAAATGAAAGATACATTAGAATGAAAAATATATGTGACAGTAGCCGCAACGTAACGGACGGCTACTTCGTGTGAGCCATAAACAACGAACCGGCGATCCTCTCACCGGACCGCATCGCGCATCTGCTTGCTCGTTATCTAATGGCGGCTCATACAGACCGATAATTGACCGTGCGATCACCCGAGGCAGGGTTCGAGTAGACGTATTCTTATTAGGCTCGATGGCTTGTTGTCCGCGGTAGCGCGAGTCGATTCAAGAATAGACGTTATATATCGATTCTTGATTAAAATCCACCCTCGGGCTGCCACCTCATTACGTCTCGACCTCGGCCTTCGTCAGTCCCGGGAATTAATTTGACATTTTCAGTACTTGGTTGCACCTGACAATGCGGCGTGGTACTGCAGCGGTAGACTTGCGAACCGTACAGCTTATTACAATTGAAAAATATCTTTCGAGAATGATCTCGATATGATTACGCAGAAAAGGATTCTATCGGGCTCGTAAAGTTGGATATAAATCGTTATAATTTAGATCGAGTCGATACTTTGATAGCGAGCGCGTCGACTCGCCAATGAGTCATATTCCTTTTAAAATCTCGCGTGTAATTTAACGATAAAACTTATCGACGTATAAGATATTGGAGTCAAAATCGCGCGTACGAAAAGAATTTCGCCTCACGGGTATGCACTTGCGTATATGCCCGAAAGCTTTTAACCGAGCGCCAGCTATACAGTCGCGAAATTATGACGGCGATACGGCGCGCGGTGAGCAGGGCAATCGTTGTCCGAGGAAACATGTATTATATCGACGTAGCGTTTCCGCAGGTGCACGCGAGCGAGCACGCGTACCTGTTGCGTCGCGCGCGCTAAAATACTGGAAAGATATTGGAGTAACATTAGGTCGTGCGCGCCCGCGGCATGCAAAATTTACGGTCGTCGCTAATGAACGGAATTTTTCCCTCTCGGCGATATCTTATTTCGCTTTTACGCTCCTCTCGTCTACCCCCCTCTCCACTTTTCTCCCTTTTGCGTTTTTAACGTCCCACCGACACGCGAATTAATTCATCGATAAAGTTAGGAATCCCGACTCTCGATACTATAACACGTACGCAACTCATAGCGCACAATTACCGAATGGTTTTCCCTTAACGAGGACGATACGTTGTTCGCTTAGAGTTTGCCACCGACCACCCGTGTCGCGCGACACGGTGCAATTATACGCTACACGCCATCTCGATCGGTCATCGAGTGTACGGCCGAATATTGCTTATACGCCTCTCGCGTGTTCCGCCGCATTGATTCCGCTTGGGTATCGCTTCGGGAAAAAAGAGGACTAGATATTTCGTAAATTGAATTTAAATCGAAGATAAGAGACTCATCTCGTGACGTAATTCTCAAAAGAAAAGAACGCGGCGAGATAAGACAGTGTTTTTTCTCTAACGAAGGTACATGTACAGACTCGGTGAGATCGAGGATCGTTGCGATATCAAAAGCACGTCGAGCGTGCGATCTGCTAATGGCGATATATACACGGGGGCCTAAAAGTCACGTGACTTACGAGGCCATAACTCTCCGCGTATACGCGTGGCGAGTACGCGGGATGTAACGTAGAGGAGAGCGTCGACGCAATAAATACACGAGCGAGAGAGAAGCTGGCAATGGGATCCGAGGAGCCGGCGAGGGATTTCCTCCTTACGTAATGACGCGGCGTGCATGCGTGTATCTCGAGTATTCGGCAAAACGATCAACGCGAGACGCGGGATCGCGCTCACGGGGTTGTAGGTGAGATCCCGCGGTAATTACGTCCAGGGCTTAATAAAATCGCCATGGCCGGGCGCAATTGCGGATAACTAATGGCCGAGGCGACGCGTGAGATCGGCGAGAAAATTGCGCGGGACGGTGTGTGCGCGCCTCGAATTTATCATGCGCGATTTGTTAAGCAAGTTTTACTCTTATTATATATGTGCGAATAATCGGATTTATGATGTTACAGTTAACCGCGCGCGGTCGCTCTTCCGTGTAGTTATTTTACGCCTTTTACGCGATTTATCACTCATTTTCGCCGTTTAAAATCCGGAATTGAGTGCCTCGTGAGAAATAAATTTCAGCCGAAACAATAAAACTATTTCCTTTCGTGATTAAAAAAAAAAATTGTTATCTCGTGTGTTCCCGATTTATCTCCAATTTCTCGTTACAAATATCTATATGTAGCGGATTTTGTTCCCGAGGCGAACAATGAACTGATAAATCGACAAAGCGTACACGCGAGTGGTGGTTGATATTCGCGATAGGATGTCGAGAACCGGCTATGTAAGCGAACAAGGGAGTAAACGGCATTCCTGATGTTTACGACTTGTTCGAGTCAAAATTTATGAAAATTATTCGCGGCTACTCGATTTCGCGATCCGCGCGCCCGCATGAAGGGCTCCAAACTGTTGAACGGTTGGCAATTTGCAATGCCCCATTCCTCCTCCTTCGACCATTGTTTTTGGCGTACAACCACCTTCCGTATTCGCATTAATATTTACCGATAAAGTTTATACGGGCATTTCCATCGAATTCGCGAAAAGTTTCATCTCTTGGTACCTTATTTCGATTCGCAATTCCACTCGATACGTTATACCTTGAAAATTGAAAAATTTCTTCTTTTTTCGCTGTCCGCGAGTTATAATACGAAGTTTATTTAATGTTGCGTAAGTGACTTCGCATGTATTAAAAATTCGATCACCTCAACGGGACATATCGCGTCGCCGATCGAGACCATCTTTCATCCCACGAGTATCGATTGAGACATACGTTTCATTGCGCATAACCGGAAATCGATACATATTATTAACCCCGTAAAATCGGTAAAGCGATGTTGTATTTTACACTCGTAAATATTTTTCAACCGAAACACATTAAAAATATCATAGTTACACCGGAGTTACTATCGGGGCATGAGCGAGGGCTTATTTACGCGAATAATCTCGGCAAGAAGCGGTCCGCTTTGGCGTTCCGGCCATGATCCAGCCGAGTTAGAATCGATTAGTCGGAGGCGTATAAGAGACCGGATCGCTCTGGTCCCGAAATTCCCCCGGTCAAATTGTTTTGCCAAGGTCGGATTCCGTGAGCCCCGAAACGATTCGCAGGCGAGTCAGCGAGATCGAGCCACGCGGCTTCTATTCGCGCACCGACGATTCCCACCGTGAGCGATACACGTGAGATTCGCACGCCTCACGGAGATCGGCATTTACGTGTGCGTATACGTATAGGGATGCACACAGCGCTGCCTCCGAGATAGTGGCTAATGGCATACGCTGAATTACGCGCCGCCCTCGAGAGCCGCG
>NCVS01000178.1:320241-348103 GCA_003055095.1 Goniozus legneri | reverse complement strand
AAAACGCATACGCGCGATTTATTCAAAAGCGCGTCGCATTAAAACGCGCGGCACGACCGTTTCGAATTTTGGAGATGCACCAGCCTTGAAATTAAATTTCTCCCGGAGAGTCATTGTGACGAATCCTGTTCCCCCGTATACATGCGCGTACGTGTGTTGCCGTAGAATTACGATACACAGCGGAGAAGAGCCGAGAAGTCCACTTGACGGAAACACAGCCGTCATTGCGTCGCGAATCACGGTTTTACACGGGCCCGCAGCGATAAATCGCGCGTCGAGTCATTTACTCGCCCGAGTGACGGCGTTCGATTCATTAAATTCGATTCGAGGGCCGAGAACCGCCGTAAAATTCAGCGTGCCGTGGTAGTTTTTAGCGCGCAGTCGGCTCTCTATCGCGGGCATAACCGCAACCGCGTCAGATGATATACGGATACGGCAATTATTCTCGGCGTAACGATGCCCACTCCCATGCGGTGCGAAATAATTAACGCAGGGGCGCGCGAGCTCGCCGATCGTTACGTTTCGCCAAGGGAAGGCGCATCGAGCGACGGCCGCGGTCCGCTCCGGCTAACGAAAATTACGCGCCCGTATTTATGAACGACGACGTCGAATACCGAAGAGCGATACGCCGGCGTCGAGTAGCCAGAGTCGTTCTCGAACGGAGCAGCCGCAGAAATATTCCCCCGTTCGCCAATAAAATAAACAATATTTTATGCGCGAGAGCGAACCACGGGGCTAATTAAATTTCATACTGCTCTCGCGTCGTTTGGCACCGCTGCGCGCTCTCGACTCGCGTAAAAGATGGAATTTCGCTCGTATTCGATTATTTACTCCCCGTCCCTGATTATCATCTCCTTTTTAATTTCAGCACGTTCCTTTATGATTTCGTAAAATATAGTATAGGCGTTATTACTACTTTTCTCGGTGCTCCCCTCAGTAGACCGAGAGACCGGTGTATCGCCTTTGCCGATGTATAATTCATATCGGTTCTCTCGGCTCGGAGTTTCGCCAGGATGAAAATTTAATCGGTAAGCACCGAGCTCCAATGAATGAAATATGGCAAGAGAGTCACGTGCTCTCGCGCGTCTTATACTTTTCCATTCTAGAATCACTTTTGTCGTTTCGCAGCATGTCCCCCCTGGGACGCTCACGCGACTTCTTACCGTTTCACCTGCGAGTTCGAGCCCGCTAAATGACTTTATACCGTTGAGTCGGCGATAAGGAGGAGAGTACGAGGACGAAGAAAGCCGCGAGATGAAAGAGAAAGAGAAAAGGACGCGTTATAAAGGCGGAGGAGACGCGCGGTAGCGCGGAATACTACTCTGCCCACGAGGTAAAGCCTCGTAATAACGGCTAAGTAGGATCTTTATATTCCTCGCCAGGAGGCAGACAACGAACGTCGAAACGGTCCGCGCTTACGCCCTCGTAGGCAGTAGGCGAGCGGGCTCCAACGAGCGAACCGAGCCTCGTTTTAATTAGCATCAGCTGGTGCGACGTGTACTTAACAACTACCGTCGCGAACGATATTCCGAGGGTTATTTTTTTTTTTCTCTCGTTTTTCGTAGCATCCAGTCTCCCCCATGGCCTATAGCGTACACGCGCGGGCTAAAATTCCTCGCGAGATGTTTTATTCAGGGACACCGCGGGGCCCCTCATCCCACGCCGCTCAAACGCGGCAGCTCTCGAGTAGCCGCTACCGCAATTTGCATACAATCCACACTGATTCGGCTGTACGAGGGAAGAAAGTGCGCACCCACTTGCCTCGCAAAAATTTCTCGGTGTCGCTGTCCCTCGCGGATATCGTCGTGAATCTTACTACCGACTCACGCTCGCTCCCTCTTCTTCCTTCCCGCAGCCTGCGAGGGAACGATACCTCGCGCTCGTAGTCGGCGAAATTAAAAAGCCGAGCCACCGCGCGTCCGGAATTTTATGTCAAAAAGTGCGCTTTCGAGAGCGCAAAAAAGAACCGTTGGCTGGTGGGGAGGTTGAAAATTTTTGACCCGTCGGCGAACGGCATGAAATTGGATGAAATAAATACGAAAGAAGGCGCCGTGAGCATCGTTGGAATCTCGTCGACGCGAATATCGTCCTTATCTCTTCTCGCCGGCTCAACCGGTCTCGCGGGCCTCCTCTGCGCTCCTATATGTATACTCGTTTCTTCGTCCTTCTCTCTCTCTCTCGCATCCTCGTCTTTCTTTTCGCCGATGCGAAATTTTCGTTCTCTCCCGTAGCGCGGATAAATTAAACATTAATCGTCGGTCCGGAATCGCGTAGGATTTCTTCTCGCGCTCGGCTCGCCTCTCGCAGCCAGCGACACCGAATCTCGCGTCGGAGAAACGACCGGGCCGAGATGAATACCGGAACACGGGGCCCATCTGCGAGAGCGGATCTCGTTTAACGGGCTGGGAATCCAACCGAGAGCGGCCTCTTCCACGAACGCGAGGACTCCCTACTCTCGACTTTTTTTGCCTGGCACTCGGCGAAAATTTCGCTGGTCGCGACACGCGAGCGAGTCTCGTTTAGCGTCGAACGAGCGAGACCCATTTCGCCACGGCCGACCTACTTCATTCGATAATGAACAGTCCGCGGCGAGACAATTCCGCCCCTTCGTAGCTACGTTTCGGGACGCCTCGGACTCCCGTAACGAACGCGGACGCGCAAGAAGGAGAGGAGAAGTCTCGACCGCGGCTACCGTTTCGCAATTACGATCGCTCATCCGTACGGAGCGACGATAGCCGCGAGTGGTAACGCCGCGGCGTCGCGCCTAATCACGCGAGGGTGCCGCGCTCACGATGCATTATTCATTCGTATGTATACGCCCGGACGATTCACGCTGGAGGGGACTCGGCCAGAATTGGATTTTGATGAATTTAATCCCGAATCTGCTCAAGGCTGCGGACGCGAGCACCGCGAGCGAGGGATTAACGAGTTCAACTGGGAGTGCGTGTTGTAGGGGGAGTAAAGTGAAAGAGCCCGAGGAAGCGAAGGACGCGCGAGCCGCGAGAGCAACGGGGAGCGAGAGAGAGAGAGAGAGAGAGAGAGAGAGAGAGAGAGAGAAAGGAGTTTGGTTTCGCGGGCAGCATCGTTATATATATCGAGTAGCTGGGATTTAATGAGGAACGGGGGAGGTAAACACACCGACGATGATTCGCTCGGGGACAACTAGCCGCGAGTTCATTATGCTAATAGCGAAAGCCGAGAAGTAGGACGGTAGCCCGACGCTTTTATCAAGACTCGTTTGTCGACTGCGCGAGTGGCTCATTATTTCGTTTCGACTCGGGCTTTTCCTTTTTTTCCCCCCGTCCGACTGTTCTAGAGCTCGACGCGCGACTCGCTCGGCGCTACAGGATCCGCCTTGTCCACCGAATAAATTAGATGATAAATTCATACGCCGCGATACGCAACAAAATCAATCACGATAACATCTCTACCCGTTAAACCGATCGCGTCGTTTTGGATTGTTCCGGCCGTTCTCTTTGACCCTTCCGCCAAATCTGGCTGCGTTTTCGAGAATTTATACGTCTTACGTGTTGCCGATTGGCTATCGTTGCAACGAGAACGAGCGGTCCGATCAGAATAGGTGATTGGAATGAGAGAAGAAATATTGAGCGCGAGGACGCGAGCACGGGCGTAATTGGGACGGGTATAAATCTCCGTTCTCCGAGGGGGACAATAGTTTTTCTCAACGAAATACCGTATATATTTATACAATGCGTCCACCCGCGGTATTTGCAGCTGCCGCGTATACGTCTCATTAATTAAGCCCCTCGGACTTCTCCGTGGAACTTTCACCCTCCCACCACCTCAATCCCCGCGCGGTATCTCATTTTCGTTCGTGAGCGAGTTACTCTCTTTATTTCTCCTTCTCCCTTCCCACCCACGCTCGATCACCGGTTTCGTCCGACACCGTTATATTAAGCGTGTAATGAAATTAAAAATAATTTGCTTTTTTTCCTCCTCTCGTCCTTAAATCTGGAGCAAATTTATCTCTTCCATAAATCTTATCGCTGGCCAATTTAAAAGCACCTTTCGGCACGACGGAATTAACGATATCGAATTCTCCCGAATGTCCCATTTCCGTCTTTCATAAATATTTATACGAATTAAGCGCGCTCGCCCTCGCGCATATTTACACGCACGAGTATTCTCTTTCTCTCGCGCGCTCGCTATCTCCCCGCTTCGCTGCGTTAATCCCGCTTACGCACACCGACTCGCGCGTGTACTGCAATTACAAGCGCGCCTGTAAATTCCGCGTCTCTCGCGACGACGTGCTCTCTCACAATTAGTCGCGTCTCGACCCTCCTTCTCCCCAATAAAAGTAAAAGAGACGGAACTTGTGACGAAACGGTGATAATTTGTTCGAGTTTCCGGGTTGTCAGTGCTTTGCGCCGTTCGCGCGAGAGGAGAGTCGAACGATAGTCGAGGGGAAAATACGTAGCGTTATTAAAGCACACGCGCCAGTGCGCTTCACGTCAAGCCGAAAGGTATTTGTCGACGACGAACCGAGCGAGTCGGATTTACTCGCGCGAATAACGACAATGGCCATTTTCTTCGCGCTCTCTGCGCGAGTTTCTCACGTTTCGCGCGAAAAGTTCCGCGTTACGTACAAATGTGAGAGTCTCGGCGAGGATTAGCGCACGCGTTCGCGCGTGGGTCGTCGACGTACCGGGTGGTATAGGAAGAAAAAGTACGAGAAGGGGCGCCCCTTGGTATATTTTATCGCGAGTTATGATTGGTCGCACACGCGAGACGGGCCACAAGAAAAGCCTCGTGCGTCGCAATTTATCGTACGCGATGTATACGGAGCGCGCAGCGTCGATGCGCTAAATCATTTTTGCGGCTCCGCGATCTCGATACGCTCGCGCTACCTTTTCTTCTCTTTTTTTTTTTTTCGTTATTTTATTTCGCGTCTCTCGCCCCGCTTTCTTTACCTTCGCGCGCATATACGTATACGTTATACGACGGTGAGAACCAGCGCGCGAATAATAAACGCCGTGTAGTGTGCCGTATTCAGCCGTGAAACGCGCACGGGCCAGGTGAGATAAATTACGGTCGGAAATACGGCCGAGAAGAGGGAACTGGGGAAAGAGAGAGAGAGAGAGAGAGAGAACTCTCTCGGTTATTTGCCGAGATATATATTTCGCGATCGTCGATCCGTATGATTTACATGTGAGGTCCTCGCTATGTCCAACCGAAATATATAGCCGTGTGTGCGTGTATGCGTGCGCGAGGCTCGCCGAGATGCCGCCCTCGCGCGATCGGAAACTCCGATATCCCACCGACTATAAATAAATTCCCGCAATAATACGAAAAACATTTGGTACTTTGGCCGACGCGCGTGAGCTCAATTTATATTCGGCGAAAGTGGTCAATTACGCTGCAGCGAGTCGTCCAGCGAAACCCTTACGCGGAATTATTATTTACGGCGTTTCCTATCGGCGCGTATCTCGAGCAAAATGGGAGACGCGCGAAAAGCCGCGACGAACGCTGAATGTCCGTCGACTCGCGGAACCCTCGTACACTCGGCTGGAACGCGAGGAGCAGCTGGCCAGTATAAGCCAGCAAAGTGCTCCGGTTATTGATTTACGTTGATAGCTTCTCCAATCCTCGGACATCCACCCCCCCCCCCTCCCCCCAGTCGTTCGAGTGTAAACAGTACGTAAAATTACTTTTCGAATGCGCAACCGTACGTCGACGCGCGTATACGTACGCTGTATATTCCCCTATAGCCGTCGCACTCGCGCTCTCGCAAATTGCCCGTACCCTCGTGAGTTAGCCCGCTCCGAAGTCGAGCGCGCGTATATCGCTGACACTTTACGATCTTTCACCTTCTCGTAAAAATCATAACGCCAGTCAACGGCCCGGTACGGTTATCCCATGATGTAGTGACGCTCGTACGAAAATAATTAGCGCGCGTCGCGCCTTTGAATGCCGATCTCGCTTCGGCGAAAAAAAGAAGAGGGAGACAGGGGGGGTTGGAGGAATAACGAAAGAGGAGGAGAAATTCTTGAAGTTATTGATACATCGGCACTCGCTGGCCGATACATTGCGTTCCTTTTTTCTCGCATTCTAACATCGACGACGAATGCGGGTAGGTATGCGATGGCCACCGCGAATCGTTGCGCTCTCTTCCTTTTTCGCAATTTGTATTTCGTCGGTAGACGATATTCCTTTGGTATATATCCGTCCCTCTCCAGCTCGCCTCTTTTTCTCGTCTCTTTCGTTTCCCGTCGGCGTATCCCCGACACTCGCTCGATTCGTACCAGAATTTTTCGAGTTCCAACTAATTACGCGTAGCGAGCTCGCACAGGTTTGTCGGAAAATTTATGTACCTCGTTTCGTCGGCCGATGGGTTGCGGGAGATGGGTAGAGAAGCTCGCGCGAACGCAGGTATTCAGGTGCGTCGACGCAATTACGTAACGTATCCGTCGAGAGGAGGAGGGGAGTGCATCGTCGATACGCGAGACCTTCCGCCTAAATAATCGGCGCGTGCTTACGTCTTCATGGCAATCTCGTATGAGAAATTCTAATTCCCGGCGATCGATTATGCAGAGCCAAAAAAAAAAAAAAGAAATTGCGAATAAATAACATCGGTAACATCTTAATGACGATCTCCGCTATAGAATTTTGATTTCGGGTTGCCAAAGAGAGATTCTCCCGAAAATTATTCACGACGCGAATAACGGCAATTTGCGAAATTCTCGACGTTATTATATTATCGGGGTCGTAAATCATCTAGGCGAGACAAAAATTGCGTTATCAAATTTCCCAACACGCCATGTCGAAAATTGCGCATAGACAAGAAAACGATCGATCGTGCGGGCGCAGTGTGTTCCTGCGCTCAAATTAGATCACGTAATAAATTCTGGCGCGTATCTCTGACGCGGTAGCATTGTGTATGCATAGGGTAGCCCTGCGCATACGGGGCTGATTGCTCTTTGCCGCCGTTCCGATGCGCGCACGCCGCCTCGGGCACCGACTCTTTGATTCTATGAAGCTCGCGCGAATTCCGTCTCCGATATCGCTCCTTCGCTTTATACTAGCGACGTTTCTCTCCCGAGGCGCGAATTTAATGTGTTTACGCTTTCGACGATCTCCCCGCGAACATCAGACCGTACAACGTACTTGTGTCGTTCAATCCCGTTTCAACTAAACCCATTCTCGAGTGAATTCTTCCTTTTAACAAGTTCTCATACCGCCTATGTAATACGTCGCGAGCTCGAGGCGTACTTCTATAGAGCGCTCCACTCGAGGGCGAGGATTTCAAAACGGTAGTAATTGTTTTCTTGCGCCACTCGAGTGTATCGCCAATAGCCTTTTCACTGATTATTTTCTTTTTTCCTCCTCGTAAAAGGTGCTCTCCTGGCTAACCGGACCGGTGACGAGATCTAGTCGATCGGAAGCTATTGCGAGATCGCGCGTACTCTCCGATAGCTCGATAATTTGAGACGAGATTGAGACGTGCGAATCGTTTCCGTAACCCAAGTGCGGGATTCGCGTGCGCGTTGTTTTTCATCGCGTGACTCATTGGGTCCCCATTAAACGGCGTAACGTCGAATTCACGCGATAAAAGAGCCGCTCTCCCTGCCTCGCTTAATTTGCGAATCGTGTTGCGCGTTATCCTTGGGAAACACGTCGATGAAATTATTTTCGGAAAGACGAGCACGCGAGTGTGCAAGCGAGCGAACGCTCTCGCAGGAGACCTCTTTAGCGGTCTGGCAAGTCGAGGAAGAGGGAACTCGCGTGCAGACGCGACGTCGTCTGCCTCGTTTTCGAGTTTATATTCACTCGAGTCGGAACGCGCGCGCGCGCGAGAGAGAGAGAGAGAGAGAGAGAGAGAAAATCGATTATCAAAACTAGACGTTATCCCCGGAAGGAGGCCAAAGTGGTCTAGATAAACGACGGAGTGAATTCCGAGCGAGCGCATGGCCCGATGAATAATTTCCGACAAACAAGCCGGTAGACTAATTTTCAACGAGACGCGTGAATTAACTCGATGAATAATCGACATTCACGACGTTATATTTTACGAGCTCGTGGATTAAATCCGACGATTAGTTCTTTCTCCTTCATTCGTGGCGTGGTGCAAATTTTGCCATTTCGATCCCAGCGCGTGCGTGACAGCCAATCCTCCGTGTAGTAGACGTACACGCCGAAAGCGGCTAAAGAGTCTCACGTGACATCTGGCACTCGGCAACGGTTCGACTGCGTCTCGCGTTGAAAACAACCTAATTGGATAATTTAGGCGTATTTTTCGCGCGAATTTCACCGCTTTTTTGGCACCTCCAAAGAGAAAACAGTGCTCGTGTTTACATCGCTTACATTAAGCGTGAAATTCGTGATCGTTTATCCCGGCATCGGATATCTGATAACTCGCTGACTGATTTACATAAGAAGGAGGAACGAGAAAATCAATTCGAGCCGAACGTGTACAAAGATTCGAACGGATTTCACTTTCTTCGGAGTTTTGAACGCCAGCACGCGCATCGAACTTGGCCCTGCTGCTTTTCGAGATTACACTCGTATGCAAATTGACCAATTTGTTTAATTTCTATCGGTTAAATCTGAACGAGAGTACTCACGACCTATTATATTTTTCTCCTTTTCTCTCTCTTTCGACGTCTTTGACGTTGAATTTTCTACTCTAGTTTCACCTTGTTCGTTCCTCCATCTGAAATTTACACTTTATTATACGAAGTTACGCTAACAAGGGGAACCGGCTAAAAGGGAGTACACATACACACAAAATTACAAATGCGAGAGGCGAAACCAAACTCAAAATGTATACACAGCATACCCGAATAGCTGAAGAGGACTGCTCAGGATTTACATTAATTCACGAAAATCACAAATTCAGCGCGGTACGATAGAATCGGGCGAGTTCCTTTGGTCAACCGAATATGATCGAAAACACAGGAATATCTCGAATGAAATTCTGCGGGTTCCATTAGAGAAATAAAAGTTTATAAAATCAGTCGATAAATTTTTACAACTCGAAAGACCGAACAAAGAATCGAAAGTAATTCAAGTCCTGCGGAACGGCGTTGTTGAGATCGGCTCGATAAGCTGAAAGTGAAGTTCGGGTCCGGCATTCTTTCGCCGTAGACGGACCGGGCATGAACTTTCCGCGGGTTTGCCGAAGTCACGATTCGGTCCGTTGAGCTCGAGAGTGGAAGCGAGAGGGTGGGCGAGAGGGTGAGAGAGAGAGAGAGAGAGAGAGAGAGAGAGAGAAGGAGCACGAGTGGGCAGCGGGCGTGCTCGCTCGCTCTCGAGAGCTAAAAGCCCCGTAGAGTCCGGACTCCGGAGAGTCCGCGCGTCGGACGTGACTTTATGCGCGGTGTATGGAACGCGAGAAAGGTCGATCCAAACGTGGGAGTGCTCTCCCGGGGCACAATAGGCTTCCTTCTATCGCCGGGAAAGGGCAGATAAAAAAAATCCTCTTTTTGTGTTAGCCATATCCGCGTTAAAAGTGCGCTTTATTCGGCCGCTCCGTGGATCTCGAAAATCGACTCCACTTCGGCTCTCTCGCGTTTTCGCTTTCGTTGGGTCATCGTGTTTAATTGCGCGTTCCGCTCGCGATTTCTCGTTTTCTAACACCGTTCGCGAGCGCGAACGTGAGAGTCGATGTGAATTGACGAGCCGATGCGCAACGCGATAAAACCCCGTGCAACTCGATACAGCGCGTGCGTACGGCTCTCTTGTTCTCGGGAAAAACAAAGGGCGATATTTTTCGCAGGTGTGAGACATCGATAAGGTAGTCGATTGATCGTGGTTTCGAGTGGGCGAAACGATCGCGCGGAATGAAGCGATAAAACTCAATGGGTATTTCTGTTCGGAAAGTTACACTATAGGATTAACGATAATTGTATTGAGGAATCAATTGCAATTTTTGAAAAAAAAAAAGTAATTCGTCATAACCGCGATAAAAACGAATCCGCGATGAAATTCTCGAAGCATAGCGTCTCTCGTTTAGACCACCTACGGGATTTCCTCGTCCATTGAGAGGCACGAAATCGATTCGTGACGTTTACGAGTGATTTTCACGGATCTCGTGCCGATAGCGTGGGAGAGTCGATTCCGAAGGGAGGTATCGATCTCTCCTCTCGACTTTTTATCCCCGTTTCGTAACCCGTGCGCACCCGTGATTCCGTTTCGTCGCTGTCACGGCACTCGAGATATTCAGTCCCTCGGTCCGTGACAATCGCGATTTGAGTCGTGCGGTGGCCGCGAGATACGCGAGGCTCGAGCTCGCGCGATCGTGAGTACCGATTTAATTGGCCAGCGGGGGGTCAAGCGAGAAGGAAGATAGTTGTGCGGCCTATCTTAACTCGAGAATTATCTCGGATTTCCGGGAACGCCCCGACACTGTAGACTCCCTCGGTAGAGTAAAGAGAGACCGATGATTATTGCGGTTACACGGGATTGGCGAATCGAACGAAATTACGTAATAAGTAACCGTCGTTGGGAATTACGTACCGAAATCATTCTCTTCCGGATAACCCTTCCCATCTTTTTTTTTCCTCTTGCCACGTGTGGATCGACTTCGTTTCAACGATGATCCCGAGATGCGCCCTTCTCTACCTTGATTAACGAAACTCCGCGAGGCTGTACCGGATCGCAAATATCATTCCGCAAAAATGCTTGGACGAGTCGAGTCGAAAAACGACGCGTACAGCAGCTGTGAAATCCAAAATTATGCAGATTGCAGTTCGCAACCGAGAATTTTGATGGCTGTGTGCTCTGAATTAATTTTAATTTAATTCGTTACTCCCGGCTACGGGACCTACCGCATTTCAACGTACGTCCGTTCGACGATTTTTATGTTTTTGCATTATTTAACGTTTTTGAAAGGGTTTTTCGAAGGGCAGACTAATGACCGAATTTGACGCGAACGTGAGAGCCGGCCCGGGCTCCTAAAGTTCGTTTCGCGTGCGTCAATGTATTTATGGGAATCGTCGGTATCCACGCCTCGGGAACATTTATCTCACGCTAATCACTCTCGATTCCCACTCGTTTCGAACCATGTTGCTGCGCGCCGAATCAATTTACAATCAATGAAGCACGTTTTCTCGCGCTAACTCAACTTTTTTTTTTCGCGTTCCGCAGTTATACTTGGCAGTAGATTAACACGGTAGATTAACTTATCGATAGTTTTTTTTTCTCTTCCAATCGACGATCCGATAAAATAGCAAACGAGGTAACTAAATTGTCGAGTATTACGACTCGAATGACCTTTGCGGTACCGCGCGTTATTAATATCGATATCGATACGGTGTGCACAGCGGTGTGTTCATCGATCGGGGGCACGATTCCGATACAAATACGCGATAAGGTTCTAAGAACGCGCTCGGCTTGATATTCGAATAGACGTGAGAAACGTGTATATTGACGCTACGGCTTCCTACGAGCGGAGATTGATTAATAGGCGAACCTTCGCTTATGGGAATGAGGAAGTGAAACTTTTCGGATCGCGAGAGTCATGACATGGTATACCGAAGACCAAGTTGGGTGCGAGTGAGCCGTCTATCGCGGTCAACTCGTTATCGCGGACTTATTGCCTGTTAGCCCAGCTTAAAAGATCTCATTGGCTAGGACCAACGGCGCTTTACCAACCTCGTATGTAAAGCTCCCAGCGCATAGCTCTCCGCCATCAACGCCAGTCACGGAACAACCTAGGCTTCCTAGAATTGCTCCGAGGGCTTGATCGACCTCGCGCGATCGAGACGCTTAATTACGAAACTGAACGTCCGCCAACTGCCGCTTGCACGTTCCAACTCGTTGCGTAACACATCGTTCGACTTTGATTTTTTTTCGTTTTCGCTAATTATTGTTACCCTGCCTCCACTGTAGAAATCTACTCTATATGGTCTTTATTTTATAGACAATAATCAATCTGTAGAAATAAACCTTTCGAGAATACGATATTCGATCGAATTTTTACGAAATTCTATTCTCCATGCCGCCACGAAGAGTGCACCTTTTTCGCAGACGCAGCCCCTTAAAGCAGACTACCCGATCGCCACATCTGTCTTTCGCGAACCCGAAACTCTCTGTTAAGCCACGATGAAAAATAAGTGCTACAGATTGTTGTGTAACACTTATACAATTACATAAGAATAAAAAATAATAAGGTATTTTACAATATTAAGTATTTGTCGAAGAAAAATTTTTATTTTCCAAGAAGCATCTCGTCGATACTTGAACCCATTAATCTGACAAATGAGCAAGGAATATTAACCAAAATTTAGCAAAAGTGATAATATCGATGTGACTTTCTCATTAGTTTCCACGAATTGTCCATATACGTCCGCGGTGCGTAAACGCGCAAAAGCGCAGTGATGTACACGGGCGCACGCGCACGCGGTACGTGACAGTGCCGCGATACCAGGTTGCGCGTGACCTCTGGGCGCGCACCTGCCTGACCCCGGGAGAACCACTCTCACTCTCTCTCCTCTCCGCTCTCCTCTTAACGCTCGTTCGATGCGTGCGCTGCCCACGCGTCTATACGCAACACTTATGCAATTCTTGGAACCGAGAGCGTACCTCTCGCTCCCCACCAATATCCACGTCGAGTATTTAAAGGGCTCTGTGGTTTCAGCAGGAGAAAAAACGAAATAAGGTGGTCTGAAAAGAGGGGAGGAGGGGGTCGTAAAGAACTTGCGAGCGCTCGGACGTGACTCGAAAGAATGTCGACCCCGATGAGTTTTAACGCTCTCGTCTCTTCGAGCTCTTCGGTCTGTCTGTATGTTTTACTCTCACTTCCTCTCTCTTTCGCTCGCTCTCTCTCTCTCTCTCTCTCTTAGCTGTCGCGCAGTGACGACCGCGGAATAAAAAATTTCGTCGTCAATGAGCGAATAATCGGAGGATCGTGCTGCACCGGCCTCGACTGGAACGGTAAAAAAAGCGAATAGCCCAAGTTAGAAGACGATTCCGGCGAATCGCGTCTTGCACGCAAAATGGGCAATTTCGGCGATCGACTGCGGATTGCGATATTGTCTTATCCGTATGCGTACGGTGAAAGGTTACAAGCGCAATTACGTGACCACCTGTGCCGCATTCACGGTTGATCGGATCGGGTATGCACGCAAAATGAATTTCGATTCTGAATGAGCGGGCGTAATATGAATTATCACCCGGTATATCATCAATTTTTTTCCTCTCTATATTCGCCCCAGTGTGAAAATAATTTCTCCCCGGCGCCGTAATTCATCCGATCAGCCACCCGATAATGATCTCCGTCTAATGAAATTTATCGTGCGCGACCATGCTGGGCATTAATGCGAATCAAGCGCGTGCTGCGTTGCGATATGAAGATATTAGTTTGCGTCGTTCGGAAAAAATGGAATAGTCATATAAAATGACATCGTTCGATATACACGCAAAATGTTTTACATATAAATTTGGATAGCCGGTCGAAGCGGTATAATGACGACAAGCGCTCGATACGGCAATGTGGGTTCATTCGATCTTCGCGCGTATTATTATTACTCGGTACCTTCGAGTAATGATACCGACGGTTCATTCATCACTTCGAGTATTACGCTACTCGAGTTACACCGCCAATTTAATATTACCGGATATCATTCGCTATTTTTTACCGAAATACGATACATTGCTTTCTCTCTTTTTCTCTTTCTTTCGTTCACGTGATATAAAGTTGAATCTAACACCTGGCGAGGCTACGAGAGATGTAGCCGTGATATTTCACTAATTAAAATACTCGGTCGTCGAACATCGTTTGTCTAGCAGGCGAAATGGAAAACGCGTTACTCTCCGCGCCGTATTTCACGCGAGAAAAATGTACTCGGACCGGTAAGCCTTTCGCCTTCGTACGGTCATAATATCGAAGTCGAACATTATTCCGTTGGTAACATTAGTAACGACTTTTAGCATCGTATACATAACCGCCGAGCTTATCGAAAAACACGTCCCGTAAATTTCCATTCAAGCGTTTAACATCGATTAAAAACTTACATCCCATCGGATTCTTATCTCGATTCCGGAGTCGTTCGAAGACACGCGAGAGCTCTTCGCCCACGGTTTTTCTCTCCCTTATCTCTCTTTCTCTTCCTCATTACCCGTCGTGCATTATTCCACCTAGAGACAGTCGCTTCCAATGTCGAACGGTCTTGCCATTCGAAGAAATTTCGCTCTCGCTATCACGAAGGTAAGAGCGATACAACGTAATGAATAAACATTGTGGGGGAATAGTCGTCGTTCGATTCCCCCTTACCATCGTTTTTACGATCGGAAGATGGAGAGCGATACGGTGTGTGAATTTACAGTTCGCCCTACGCCTGAAAAACTGCAACCCACCGATCGCGTCGGCCGAGAAGGGCTCTATTTTATTGACCGGCGTTTGCGTCACAGCCAAGAATTTCGGCAAACTTTTACCGTCGCCGTTGAATTCGGAAAGAGAATTTCTCTCGACTCGGTCCCAGCGAATTATTATTAAACGCAATGAGGCTGCACTCTCAAGTTGTATACGAAATGAGCTTTTGTTTTGTTTCGATTTTTCGCTCTCCGCTGAGGACTCGCGTAGGGTCCCGGGGGTCCGTGATCGAGCGCGCCACGGTCGAACGAGCATGACTGTGCCATCGCTCATGATACGAACTACAAGTATTAATGTGTACACACTCGAGGAGGCTTGCGATAGCGCCCCGCGGCGTTCAAACCCCGCTTCGAGGATTTTATATAACGTTCGGTGCGTTGCACTTTTGATTTTTGCGCGAGTCCCTCTCACCTGGCCACCGACCTACCGACCCCAGACGTCACGTACCGTCCGACATCAAGCTCGAGGTATGCTGCATCGTCGCAAAATAAGAAGAGACCGTGATTTATAATGGTGTAATGGGAGCGCGAGATGATACGACTGTTATTGATGCAGAATGTTGTTGCTGCGTAGAGATCTTGGAGTACAGAAATATCAGCCACGTAGACGATTTTACCACTGCATTTTCTCAATGCCAGACCACAGTTTAAAAAAAAAAAACTATTGACTCATCGAATTTTGGTAGACTCAAAAAATGCATTCTTTTGTTCATCGACAAAGGTGAAAAGTCGATTTATAATTTTCGTGAAATATAGGGCACGAAAAAGCGAGATACGACAATTACTGTCGTAATTGCACATTCAACGTTCAATTATGCTCGGCAATTATCGATAAACGGCGTACGTTTAGAGGGTATATTTAAAACCATCATGCGCACTGTAATTTTTCGAAATATTTCATCAGCGGTTACTTTTGAGTTTTAATGCGTACGTTCATTTAATAAACTAACCCCTTGTACCGGTAATCTCCGTCGATACTTTCGTCGGTAATCTCTACCAGCGATTTCTCGACCTATATCATCGCGCGGCTGCGCATATAAGACTATCAAATTTCTCTTCGTACCTATATTCGATGAACCAATTGAACGAGGCAACCTTCCCGAAATTTTTATTTCATTTTTCTTCTCCGCATTACACCGTGATATTGAAAAATCGGTAAGATGTAATCAACAAATTTTGACGAAGAACCATTTAAAGTATTTTCAAACAAGAATAAAATCACCTCGTAAACTCTTACGAAAGGAGTAAAATGAGAGAAAATAGTTTTTTTATAAAGTATATTCTCTTTCTTTACGACACTATCGTATTGTTATTACGTACGAGGGAGAAAAGAAATCTACCCAACTCCCTATTTTACGGTCGGCTTTTTCTTCGTTTGTGTCTCGCGATGAAAAATTCTTCCGCCAAAGCACGAAAATATACCTATATAATATATACTCACGCAAGGAGAAATCTGTCAATAGATCTCCCATACAATGACTCCGTTACGGATGCCCGAAATTATGATTCCATTATTCCTCGTTTATGCCGGGCAATCTATTGATTCGGGAGGTCACTCGGCGGGTAATAACCACTCGAAATGTCGAACACAGCGTTCGAGAGTCGGTCATAAGTTTCGCGATTTTTATTCTTTCTTCCCTTCCGCCGCGTATATTGTTGGCACTCGTCGGTCGCGTGCATTTACGTCGAGTATACCGTGCCCAAAGAAACTCTTGTGTGTACGTTCTTTTTCCGCTATATTGAGCAATGTTACGCCCCACGAAAGACGGTCTTGACGTTGCCACTCGGGCGTCTCATAAATGACCATTATTGTCCCGTTTAAGGACGAAAAACGACGAGTGCCTCGTAGAATCTCTTCCAAAACTCGTAATTTTCGTACTCACGAATTTCCTCCTTTTTTAAATCGCGTACTCGACTGGTTCGTCTATTGTCATACAGGTCGGTAGTCCACTCTCCGATGAAAGGGACCTACGTCTCGCAAGATCTTTAAACCGATCTCGTAGATCACGCATGAGCACTCGAGTGTAAACTGTCTTATATATGTTTTTCAAAGTTTTTCCTCACACCGGAAAATATGAAGTTGTCTATGTTCGATGAAAAAATATTTGACTGCGTTACTGTGAAAATATAATGAAACAAAATGTTTTCGAGAAATATCTATTCTGATTTATTCTACAGAAAATACCATTTTGTTCTTGGTGTTGCTCGTTCAATATTATGAGGAAGTGGAGCTTCAACGAAATTGGCAATATCGTAGAACCTTGGAAAATCGTTGTGGACAAATGCCGATATTAAATTTTTTACTCGATATTTTTATCGCGGTATCGTCGCGATGAGGCGATGAGGAAGTTGAAACGCGTACTGTTTATATGGGTATAAATTCATGACCACTCGCGATTGCGAAAGCAATATGAGTCGTACGCGAATTTTGCCAACTCATGATAAAAGGCATGAAACCGCATTCACGATCAGGCTCGTAAAGGCTTTGGAAAAGTTTAGTGGTCGATCGCTACGACAGGAGTTTTCATTGTCGATCGTCCTTAATGCAATTTTTATAAATGGGAGCTCAATTTTAATCTTCGAATACTCTTCACGCGAAACAACATCCACTGCCGTGAGCCAAGTTAACACACGTCGACGTAACGAATAACTACATTCTCGTTCTTTACTTTTCTCATTTTAATAACACGGCCGGTATGAAAAATGTCGAATATCGAGACAGCGAGACGCCCCGTGCTAATTCGCAAAACCAATTTCGCGGATTATTTTCGTCCTAGCGAGAAAATTACACATTCCGCCCACTCGAACGGGTTACGCATAGGCCTCTCCGAGACGGGCGTGGATTGGTACGGTAGGGTGCATGATTACCGGCAGCCCATCGCGCCCGCTGCCACGATATGCCGGAGAGCGCGCGTCGTTGAGCTCCGAAGGTCGCGAGGTCGTCCCCGCCTCGGACTTACCGGGCAAACCAGGCGAGTAATTGCAGACGGCTGCAATTCCCGGGAAACCGCATCCTGCGCTCCTTTACTTATATGTAATATGTGTGTGTGTGTGTGTTTATGTGTGCGCACGGGAAGAAGGTAGAGAAAGCAAAAAGGAGCGGAAAAAATTTCGCCACGTGAACTTTGGCGGAGAGATTCACGAACGAGTTCGAGAGGAAACAACAACCTATCGGCTAACCTGTGCGGCATAACGCACGGATAATTTATCATGATTACCATCGATTATTTAAAGGCGTACACGGACGTTTCGATACTTGTCGGAATGTTGCGTGAAATTGAAATACCAGTTTTCCCCAAGCGCGTTCCCAGACGTTCGCGGATTTTAATGAGAAGATAGAAGATAGATGAGTTACGACGATGCGACTGTATTACGATTTGCATTTATACGAGATTTTTCTAAAATTGCGCTCATCGAATGGTTCCTAGACGCGTCGATAGATTGTTAATAACAGTAGCCATTGTTCGTTGCTGCAGGAAACGAGTAAATTACGCAAAAAAGGTTAGCCGGGATGTATCACGTGACCGTTAATCCGCTCGCGCGACGTAAACACCCGGTATTATCGAATATTACCGAACTCTTGAGGCGCGGAAATCGTTTAATCCAGCGCGATCGAATTTCAATCGGCGCGTCCGGGGATGGTAGAGCGAGGAGCGACGAGCTTCCGGAAATTGGCGGAGCGGCGGTAATTCGACGCTTGAAGCGCGAAACGAAGTCGCGAGAGCGACGCTAATACGAGCCGAGACGAAAGTAACGAGGCACCGATAAATCGCTCTCGCTCTCTCGCACTCTTGCCGTCTCTCCCTTTGTAATTATGTAATTCGCACGAGATGCGAAACGCTCCGAGGTAAATCGAAAAGTTAACATGAACGGGGCAAGGATGTATCGCGAAACGCGCCTCGATTCGAGATTGGCCCGCTATATGGCTTAATCGCGGCTTAATGATATCTCCTTCCTCTCGTTTGAACGCGTCTTTACAATGTAATTGTCCCCCATTTCCTTGCTAAATCGATCGATCCGATGCCTCAGGTAGGTCACAAGATTTCACTCAGACTCCGAAGGTCGATTTCGTGCATCCTGCTCATAAATATTTTCATATAGTTCACGTATGCCGCATTTTCAACGATCGATTTTCCATGCTGGAATTTCAATGATTGATAAATGACCCTTTTGCGGATCGTCCGCGGGGACCGGTGGTGAATTTGAGGTTAACGAGAAGAAATTTAGGAGGATTCGAAGGATTACGTCTCGATGATTCGGCATATTCGAGCGGTGAGGTCCTTTTGGAAACCCGTGCTTAACAGCATATAAGAAATATTTTGAAAACATTTTAGTAATAATTGCTAGGTACGCGTGCACATCGATTGTCCAGTAAAACGCTCTTCGGTCTGTCAATTCTCGGTCCATTAAAAATGTGTCCGACCAAACCTCAAGGGTGAGTCAACAAACGAGCGTGTTTGCAAGCAAAACCTAGTCGCATTGTTGGAATCTGGCCCCCTGGGATACCGGAAAATATTCACGCGCGGAGGAAAATATGAAATTTTTCGAGACCCGTGACGACACCCTTATAATGTCTCGCTAACGATCGTACATCTGTCGTATAAAAAGAACACGTTTTACATCCCTGGCAGTCGGATTTTTGTGGGCACTTTTTTTTACATTTACAGCGCGTGGGGAGTACATACAATATGACACGATTCCGTCGAGTGTTCTCCGTAAATAATGCAACAGTTATCCGAGCCGTTACACTTGAGACTGCGCGATGTAAAAAGACGAAGCACGTACGACTAGGAAGAACGGTCAATTGACGATTGATATGCAAATCGTTTACATCGTTAGCGACGACCTACGTCCGCTCGACGGAGAATAGACGCGAAGGAGGTGTGACCGTCGTAGGAACGTCCAGTGGGATCAAAGGGTACGCGACCGACCGGAAGGGATTTCGGTATCTTCGTGCTACCGAGGGTGAAAAATTGAGTTTTGCGCGCAACATTTATTGCCTTTTGTGTATTTTTTCGATTCGTTAAAAAAAAAAATGAATAAGTTTCTATTGAGAGAATAAGTAACGTAACCAATTGAGAGAGTTCCTAATTCATTTTGAGAATTAGAAATATCGATCGTGAAAACGAAAAATAAACTCTAGTTCAACATCGTATTTCATTGTATGTACACGATGCAGGGAGTTTACTGAAGCAGAAACACAGGTGGCTCACGAGATGACAAGAACCAACACGGAGTACATGAATGTATGGCCAGAACAAAATGTAATCCTTCGCCCATCCCTCTTGCCCTCGCGAGAATAATTAAGGGCATTCATTTCGACGCGGCGAGGATCATTTATAATCTATACGCGAAACATCCCGCGGGTCGACGATGCGCAACGTAATCACGCCGAATCCACAGTTTCATTGTCTCTTCGGCATTTTTCGCGTCTCGAGGTAAAACGATCCGCCATCGAATACACCCACAATTGTTCGTCGCAAATTCTTCGGACGATAAACTTTTGTCTCACAAATGCCACGAAAATCGATAAATCGCCATAATTGGAAAAAAAAAAATTGAAACGTGATTCATTCCATATTGAAAGTGGAAAATATACTGAAATGTATGCAGTACGTTTCGCATTCATCAGTCAGCGACGAACACTGCTAAATTGAAATGATAAGTTTCTTGTCGACCCCGATTCCGGATCCCCTCGAAAAATTTAATTAGCAGCTCTTCATAAGCGCGCCTCTGGACGGAGCGGACGATGATAAAAAGAAGAAGTTGACAGGAGAGGAAGCTCCCTGTATAATGGTCTCGATTTAATTAACGGAGCCGAATCGATATGTGCAATGAATTTCTGTATTCTCATCGTTTACGAGATCACTGTCGAGTTTCGGCAGGAATTTGTTGAATCAAGTCTAAACTGAGCCACGAATTTCGTAAATTAATTTCATATTTTTTTCCTTTTACGGTCGGACGTGAAGTGTTTATTAATTGGCTCATCAGAACCACAACTGTGAATTCAGAAAATTCGACTGCTTGTACTATAATTATTTTAACCATACTATTTACTGCAATGTTGTTAGTTATATAAAAACATTTGATTAGAGAGGTTTTCCCGAAATGAGAAACTAAAATCTCGAAAATGAATGTATAAATTCATTTGAAAAATCATGATTTGGTATAATTATGAAACTACATTTTTTCTTTTCGTATAGTTTTAATTAAAAATACGAAGGAATAAATTGTTTCATGCAACCTTGTTCGCCCCGCCTCGGTTACGCCCTTGATGCTACGAGGCGAATTACAGTACTCGATACTCGTGAAATTTTCAACGCTCTCCGCATCTGCCGAACGTAAACGATGTTGCAGACCGCGCGAGAGATAAAAAGAATTCAATTTAGCGTCGAGCGGCGGGTTTCCCCGCTCGTATAATCAAACATAACCGCGGTCGTGGAAGTGTAATTTGCAGCGCGTTAGCTCGCACAAGGTAGAAAATATCGCGCCCGTATACGGATACATACGCGAAACTCGCGGATAACGCAATTGAAAATATAATATACGATGGTCGGGTATCGATTTCGCGCGTCTTTCGCGACGTGCGATATTTTTTCACGAGGAGATTTAGCGACTATTAGGTAACTCCGACCGCAGGTGGCGCGCGGGTAACTTTTCCACATCGAAAACATGGTTTTCCGCGACTCCATCGATACATCGAGGTTTTGCATACACCACGAGAGAAACAGGAATTCGAAATTTAATTTGCCGCTAGTTAGGTGGAATTTATTCCGTCCGATGTATTTAGACGCTAGACGGGCTTATACGAAACTCGTGATACGCGTATGCGTCCATGGCTAATAAGTCACTCGCATAACTTTGTACATAATTGCGCGAGCTAGAATATTTTACAGGCCGAGCTATCGCAAATTTTCCCAGTTCTAACAGGTCGCCGACTCATTGAACGAGAAAATCGTTGTTCCAATAGAAATCCTGATATATCCATTATTACTACAGGATGTAATAAGATAGCCAGAATAGTTTTCACGTTGCCGGCCTCTCGCTGAGAGCTCATTCGCAGTCGAGACTAGTCGTACACGCCCGTCCTAATAGAAAAATCCGATAGTAGTATTTTCTCTTATTCGAGCCAGAATGTTCTTTCCTCGCGGAATGCGCACCAGCGCACATCCACTCTGTTATGCTAATCCAGCGTACTTAAAATTTCATAGTCGTCGACCCACTTCGCGGGGGCCCGTCATATTTTCCACGAGCCAGTCCTGACAGGATAATGAGCTATCGCGTCGGAGCGTCGGATTACCGAACGACAAGAGTTGCCTCCTGAAAATGTTGCATTTGCCCGCCACATGCGCTGCCAGTTTATTTTTCCTTACAGTTCGGAATAATTTTTAATTGCCCTTTTACGACTTTTCCTATAATCCTTAAAAATTGCTCTCGAGTGGTTTTCTCATACGACTGAAATAATTATCGCGTTAGGTTTTTTTTTCGAACGAAAGAATCTTCGTCTATACGGAATATTTCCATAACGGATCGCGTTCGGACAGGAAATATGTCTGTCAGAGAAAAAAGTTATTATACCAGGGAGCAATGAAATTATGGAAGATCCACTTCGCCGTTGGTCCGAACAATACGGTCATTGGGTGGAGGATGAATCGTGAATGGATGCTCTCGCAATAGATCAGTATACCACTCGATATATCTGAATAGCGCGCGTCGAAGGCCTTAAAGCCAGTCGAAAAGAGAAAAAAAATTAAACAAAAATGACCGGATGTGGATAATCCCACCCTCTTGTATGTTCGAATGAAGACTGGGTGCGTGTGTAGCATGAAAAAAAAAAGTATAAGAAAAGACGGTGGAGGGGGCCAGGAGGTAGAAGATCCGGGACACGACGCGCGCTGCCGAAGAAAAATGGACGATGCACATTTTGCGAAGCGGCGGGAGATACGGCGCGGAGATCCGGCGCGTCCACCTAATCCTGTTTTGAAAACTCGGTCTCGCATGACCGTGACAAACTCGACACCTTGAGATAGTTTATGGCGATCCGAGGATCTCGTGTATATACGCGTCCTCCGAGGACCCGCTATTATCTTACAACACGCGGTTGCTATACCTATTCCTCTCTTGCTCTCGTAATCTCTGAAAATGTCGGCGTTCCCATCGAAACCGATCTTCCTCGATCTATACGTTTCGATCTAAATTGGAGCAGATATCGTACTCGTGGATGTAACAAACGAGAGAGACTGTCCTAGTGGAGAATTATTCGCGTTTCTCGCAATCTAAAATAAACCAAGCCAAGGTGGGACACAAAAACTTTTGATATATAATCCGTCGTAGAACCACCGCTGCGTTAAAATCCAGGTATTTATGTCAGGGCTTGTAATCCGCGAAATTCGTTAGTTCTCTCGACGTAGTCGGGGATGCACGCACACACGTACCGCGTTACGCCCCGTCCGGTCAACGATTTGCAAAACGCTGCGAGTGGAAATTGAATCCGGGACCTGGGGAGAAACAAACAAGAGCGTGGAAGCCGGCCGAGTTGATTTAATGCAGCCGTCCGTCATAACGCTTACCGTCGTCGAGGCAGCGAGACAGCCACCCTGTTCCTCGGCTTCATCCCCCTTCCACCGGTTCCAGCGTCTCATCGGCGAGACTCTTTTCGAATCTCGATTCGCTGGTGTGTTGCGAGCGTCCGTCTAGTCGCGTGGCACGTCGCAGGCGTTACCCAGAGCCTCGCGCTCTCCCTCTCCCTCTCTCTATCTCGAGATGCTATCTACCTCTCCCCAGTCTCCCTTCGTTTGCTCTCGACTAATTAAATCGGCTCTAAAAGCGATCAAAAAGTCAACCCAACCGACTAGTTTCCCATCGGACGCGAGCCTCGCCGAGAGTTAGAAACGTCGTGAGACGTGATTCGCGACGCGGGACGCTGGAATGCGCATATATTTGTACCGTGGTAAAGAGGGAGGGATGGAGGAGAGAGAGGAGACGGGCGCGTGCATAAACGAGAACAAGCTGTTCCCGTGGACGTCGCACCGATAAGCCGATACCGAAAATAAAGCAACTCTCGAACACGATAAATCCGGACGGAGGCGAGGAATTTACGTGCGCGCAAGAGTCGGTATGACGAGTATAACTAGAGCTAGTTTGTAGTTTCTGAACGTAACACGTGTTACCTTGATTATTCTTAATATGATTACTTTATCGCGCGAATTGAAATCCTAATCTGAAAAACGTTAATTGCGATATAAATTAACGAGGAAGGCGATGGAAATGAGTATTCGAATTTCACATGATCTATCGATAAAAATAAAGGAAAACCGACGACTGGGCAACCCTCGTCACAAATATTTTTCCAATTCCTCTGTCGTATCGTCTAACAAGTTAATTTGAAGCTAGGAAACATCGAACTCCCGCGGTGACTAGAATCTCGAGTGCAGGAAGCGACGAGATCCGACGTGGATGCGATAAATCAGTGGATTCGTTAGCGAAATTCTTAGCCGGGCTTGCTCGCAACGGTAACGCCACCGGACGAACGTCACCCGGTGGATGGTCCCGCTGCGACGACAAGTCGCTGTCGTGTTCGAGAGCTTGACCTCACGCTGCTTTCTTGTAACCCTCATCCCCCTCTCGCTCCTCGATCTCGCGCACGACTAATCACGGGCGACACGTGGCGACACACGTGCGTCGACGCATAAGGATCGTAATATTTTTCGGGTGCCCGACTGGATTCGTAAAAATAAATTTCCAACGATCGGGGATCGGTCGAGCCCTTCACAAATTTCCAATACGCGAAAGCGTTTATGGAGCTTTTAGCGGGAGCGCGTTAATTGAGCATCGTGCCCGGTCGTTAAATCACAAGCGAAACCGCTATCTCGCGAAACGCGCCGTAATATAACCTTTGAAATATCGTCCTTGAATTCGAAGACGGATAAATTCACGGATACCGCGATCGTAAAGGAGCCCCGCGGGTAAGACAGGATGCGCGATAAAAGCCCGATCTTTGATCACAAAAATGGATTATAAATTCAATAATTCGCGGCGAGAGCGTTAAATTTTTGGTCCGGGTGATTAAGAGATTTTTTTCCTTCTTTTCTTGCGCGCGCCTCGAAGGCGCATTACCACGCGGATTTATCGCTCGAGTTAAACTACTCGGGATTTGTAATCCCCCGGAGGGAAAGGGAGACCATACGGAGAGTCGTATCTATCGGTCCCTTTGATGCGTGAGTGCTCGAGCTACGCAAATCGAATTGGTAGACTTTCTATCGTTTCAATCGAATCACGCGCGCGAAGAGCTTAATTATAATTTATGTCAGTATCGTCGAGACTAATGATACCGGCGCTCTAATGGAATCTATTCTTCGATATTTTTTTCCTCGCGTGAGATATTTTTTTGAAATTAAATCCTGGCGAATTTCGAAGCATAGCGTATAAGAAATTGATGAGCCCGTGGAAGATTTCGCGAGACCTTTCTCGTACGAGGGAACGCGAAGGCACGTTAAGTGAGATGAAATCGAAATGGCGTACAAGCGTTCCGGTGTAATCCAGTGCCACGCAGTGCGGTCGGGATGTAACCCCGGCCCCTTGCCGCCATACACGTCTCGTACACGCGCGCGCGTTGCGCCGTCGAAACAAGCCACGGGCGTGTTTTCTCAGCTGGTGCTCTAACTCCTCGGATCGGTCTTGTGCGTCGTTTCGCGCTCGCGCTCGTACACTATCCAAGAGCCCTGGAAGATCCTTTCAGGACACGGTCGGCTACCCACAAAGAGCGTAGCTCTTTCATACGCACGTTATTATACTCTTTACACAATATCGTTCCACTCCCACCCCCGCGCTCGCTCCCCTCCACCGAAAATACGAGACGCGAGCGCGCGAGCGTGCGCCCCGCGTACACGAGCGATGCACAATTGTTCGCGAGAGGTTGCATCGACCTAAAACCCTTCGAGGATCCTCCTCGTTTAATTTGTTGTTATAGCTGCTTCAGACGCGGATCGAGCTATTCATCTCGTATCGGGAGGATTCCTCAAACATTCATTATGTTTTTTGTAACACATCCCCCTTTACCGCCGTTTTTCGGTGGGGTTGCGGCGAACGATTTTCTGTCTCCTACAACCCCTCCTTTTTATTCATTCGGAGATTTCGGATTGTGATTTAGTCTATTCGCCGTATTATGTAGTTTTCTACGTGAATTTCTTTCCACTCGGAGAATGAACCTTTCTTGTTCGAAAAAGGAGTAGAGATATATATACAATAGTCAGTTATTATCAATACCGAACCCAACACACGAGACTTGTGCGTTTTCGTTTCCATTGAGAAGTTCAAACAACTTACAATAAACACAAATTTCTTATACATGTAGGCATATTTTCACTTCGTTATAAATATTGAAAAAAATAAGAAAATCACAAAATAATGGAGAATGCTCATATTGATTGTTGCGAGAGTATAAATTTGCTGTCCGTCGGTAAATGTTTAAAAAGGTAACGATCCGATCTTGATCGTTCGATGAGACGTAAAAGCCGTGTACGGTTCATCAACGACCTCGAAAATTTAGCGAAGCGTTCGAATATACGCTTAGTCGGATATTTTCTGTCTGATTAAGTATCCGTTAGACCATTCATCTCGATGTGAGACGATTCTTCGCTTATTAACTCCGAAATAACCTAGCCAATCAATATCTACCCAATCGTTTTGTGAACTTGGCCAGGTACTCGCGACGAGCTTTACGTGTAGGGAAAACAGGACCCATGCATTCGAGAAGCAAATTATTTTTCTTCACCGCCATTTTAAAATCCTGCTCCGATACAGTTCCATCACGGTCGACGTCGATTCTTTTCAACAAAATATCTATGAGATCCTGCGAAAAATTACACCGATCAATGTCAGAAACCGTTATTCGGAAATGAAATTAAAATTTACCTTAACCGCTTCTTCAACATTTTCGTGTTCAGGTAATTTTATAATACACCCACGAAGTAAAGGGAAAATGTGTTCTTTTTTCAGTCTGTTCGTCCGCATAAAATCATAAATCTAGAAATTCATCTCAATTCCATAGGAATATCGTTCTCGAGAATCTTTTCTTTTAGCCTTACCGTATACGCAAAATGTATTCGCTCATCTATCGTTCCTCGAAGGATAATGGACATTCCTCTGACCCAGTCCTTGAAATCGATCTGAAATGTATCCATATCGTTATACCTCTCCCGAGATGACATAACAAAAATCTCATTACCAGCTGAGTATTTTTCTTGTCGAACCGTGAGAATAGTTTATCTATCAAAACGTGTCGTATATTCTCAGTAAAATCTAAATCCGTGTGAAATATATCCCTAAATACCGATCGTGTTATTGGGCCAAATTCCTCCTCGTATCTCCGATGGATTACCGCTAAGGCTGAAATATTACCAGTAGCGTTAATATCGATCAATCAAACGGATCTTATCTTGTATTGTTTTTGCTAACCTTCAACTTCATCGTAATTGAAATGCGTCTTTTTCGATAAATGTCTGAAGTGGTTTGCATTTTTACTCCTAAAAATTATTTGCTTTTCCAAATTTTCTTTCAAATCGATGTCTATAGATTTGAGCATTTTTGCCATTTTAAAAATTTCGACAATTAATTTTTCACGTTCTCCGATACTTCACGGGGCGGGGTGATACACAAAATCCAACTGAATATAGTCACAAATTTCGATATAATTGTTTATTGTAATCACTATGGCATTTGCATATGTATTGCATTTTATAAAAATTGAGGTTTTATTCATAAAATAAATATTTAGATAATAAAATTTAACTTAACAAATCGTTAGCGATTATCCATACGATAAATTTCCGATTACTTTTGCTTTGACAAAGCTAAACCATGAGCTGAAAATACCGAGTGCGTGTTCCAGGATCAGGCATACGAGTACTTCCACTACGAATTATCATAAAACGAAATCGCACACAGGTAGAGGACAGGATTAAAGACGGCTTGGGAACTGTTGAAATTGTGGTCTACGATGCGCTGTTCAAGTATCATTTGCGCAGATTGGAAATATCAATGAATCCATCTAAACCAAAAAATAAAGAGAAAATTATATATTTCGTGAGGTCAGTAATATTTTTGAGAATTTTTTCCCAATGATAAAACAAGAAGCAGTAAGAAATGAAAGGCGAATCAAGTATCGATCCTACTCAAGATAAAAAAATAAAATGAATTTCGGTAAAATGCGATCCATGAACCTGCCCGGTCAGAAAACGTTAATAAAAGCCCGCCTAAGTATATCTAATGACCACATTTGACCAAGGAATGTAATAAACCGGCACAAAGCCCATCGGATTTCGATGTGAATTTAAAAATATATAGAAGAGCGGCTTAAAAGAGATGAGCTTTGTAACGGTCTAAATAAAAGAGGATATTTTCGCAATTTTACAACTAAGACGATCGGCAATCTTTGGTTTAGAATTCATGAAAACTACTCGATTCGCTCAGTAGAATTTCGACATGGCGCAATTAGTGGTTTTCTTACGTGAAATAGTTCGAGATGATATCA
>NCVS01000178.1:288081-309803 GCA_003055095.1 Goniozus legneri | reverse complement strand
TCTTTTTCACCGAACGACCGTGGAGTCGTAAAACTTTGCGCATCGTAACTCACACCGCGCTTCGCGGAACTGTTCCCTTTTCGAGATTTGCGAAATTCGGATAGCCGAATATCCAAAATCGACAGCGAGCCTTTCGCGAAATCCCTTTCGTTTCGGATATAATTATAAGTTCCGGAGAGTCTCATGCGCGCTTACCTAATTATCGAAACGTCAAATCTTAACGAAGACCCAAATCAACATTGGATGGTTATACGACGTCGTGATTCTTCCAGTCCGCACAAACACGAGCCACCTATACCTATACACACATATAGTACACGTAACCTATTACTTGGCTTTCCGAGAGCCCTTGTTAGGAGGCGTAGTAATTACCAACCGCGAACATTAACTAGCTAGTGCAAATTGGTTAAGTGATTTTTTTGCAACCCATCGCAATAAATCCCATTTTGAAGCGCGTTTAATAGTCGAACCACCAGCAAGTTCGAAATAACTTCAAAGTTATTTAACTCCTCCAATGATAATAATCAATCGTTCGAATCAATTTCCGTATCTTGTCGAGATATTCGAGAATAACCAGCACAACGTACATCCCAGAAAATAAACAAAACCGATATTTCGAGAAATCTTATTAGCATTTTATATATATATCGGTCCAGCCGAAATATCGGTAACGCGCAGCTGAATCGTGTCCATTCTCGAGATGGCCGAGGGCAATCGTGAAACGTGTCATTACCGGATCTCAGAAGTAAAAATCGATAAGGCAAAGTGTTGAGAGGCGTAGATGAAGATACCGATATCGGGAATGGCGGGCGGGCAGTCGAGCGCGTGCGTGAGGTGCTAACCAAACCGTCGAGCTTTGCGAATGGACCACGACACGCACACTCGCTCTCGTTTCGATACCGGCGCTCCTATACGCAACAAAACGGTAGGCGTTTTATAACTCGGAACGTGTTTTATCGACCGTACACGAATTATTGCCCACTTTACGATCGAGCTCTTGTTAACCGGTGCAATTGCGATGTTAGATTAGCCGAATCGCTTAGACTACTCCCTCTCTCGACTCGTACCATGAAAAATGACACTGCGTTCGATTATTTTACGCCTGTAATAGGATTTCTCTTGCTGTTCGTTTTCTCGATTGTATAATAATTTTCACTTTGCGTCGGCAATTGAGTGTTCGCTCCGAGCGAATAAACTCGAGTTTTACCGAGAGGGCGACACCCCGACGACTGAATCGTAACGGCGCGCGTAAGTTACACGTACGATTGAACGTAACGTGCGTATGTTTAATTCATAAACGCGTCCCGCTAATGCCCAGTCAAATTGCTTCCTCCTTAACGATCGTCTCGCGCGAGCGCTACGTTCGTTATCGTCCTTGAGGGATGCCGGAGCTCTCTCCGCGACTCGTTTCGATTCTCATCACGTACGTCGGCTAATTCGAAGCCAAGCGAAACGCGAGCAAAGCTCCAATGATCGCGCGAACCGCGTGCCCGGTTTCGTGCTCCTCTTTTTCGCCGGGACACGCGGTCTGGTATTAAACCGGTGTTCCCCCTTTTCTAAAACCAACACGTAATTATCTCGCCAAAAGCCGAGAGCCCCCGGTTCGGCAATTTTCTTACGGGGCCTCTTTTCCGCCGGTCCGCGGGGAGTGGGCCGAGAGGAGAGCGAGGAGAGAGTGGGGGAATTCTCGCGACGATACCCGATATTTACATGGCAGGTGATATCAATTATCTTCGGAGAGGCGCCTCGGCGTGCTTCCAAGATTGCAGTCGGGGCCGGGGCCCGGCTCTTCCAGTTTCATGCCCCTGAGTGCGTTCCTCGCCAATTTACTCGATTCGCGCCTCCGCCTTTTTTTGGGACTCTCTTGGCTCTTCTCTAGGGACTCCATATATCCATCGGCGGGCCGATCGCATGCTGCACAGCCCCAATCTCACGAGCCGCGAATTTTTAATTCGGGGATGCACGTCGGCCCTGGTGTGCCCATACAATCAACTGGTGGCTAGATGGAAATATCGCGTGTTTGACCAAGCTCCTTGATTTCGTCCTGGTTAACGTCACTCGTCTCGTGCTTTTCGTTTTCTTTCCAGTTCGTTTCGACCACAGCCGTGAATTTCTCTCTCTCTCTCTCTCTCCCTCTCCCTTGCCTCTCCCTGACTCACCAAGCGCATTTGCCATTCGAGAATTTTTCTCGCGCTTCGTTTCACGGTTATGCACTTAACGGCTCGACTCGTAATCAGAAAATTCGACGCCCACGCAATTTTGAGCGGCGCGCTCCCGCGAGAGGAACCTCTCGCCCCCATCTTTTTCCACCTCTTCCCGGGAATTGGGCGTGACGGTTCGTTGCAGTCGGGGCAAACAGTGACTCGATAAGTACCGTGATGGGGCCCTACGGCAAAAACAAATAATAACCAAGCCGAGACGAAACGCGGCACGACGGCGCTCGTTCATCTCCTGTCCCGTCTGCCGCCACCTGACTCCTCGATCCCCCTCCCCCTCCCCGCTCTTCCTCCCCTCCCCCACCCCGTCGTCTCACTCCAATCTCACCTTATTTCGGTGAGCTATCGCAATTTTGAAAATGGTTGTCTCATCACCGGGCTCCGTGGCTCGCTAGAAAGCCCAAAATGTCTGCGAGCGCATGCGGGGAATTACAGGGCGCGCCGTGGTCCATCGTATTACGGTGTTGGTTTTCGAGCCTTTTGTGTTAAAAAGACACGTGCAATCATCCCCCATTCCTCCCCCCTCCCTCTCCCTGCCTACCCTCTCATCTCATCCGCGCTACACGCGCATCGTAATATCGACTCGCTTCCAAAACGATGCACGTCTGCGCGAAGACTCGGAATCCGGGAGGATGCGAAGAAAGATGATGGCCCGAGATAGATGGGATAAGTGGCCCGAACACAGAGAGGACTGCGGATCAGCCAATAGATAACGAAACTCGACCAGGAGTGAAATATTCGCAAAGTAATATGGGGATGAAAGATAACACGGCGAGAGGGAGGGCGAAAATTCGAGAATTACGTTCGAAGACGAAAATCAACAAAACGCGTGGCGACTCCGTGGGGATATTCGCGATGGGTGTGCGTGTGTGTGTACCTTGGACCGGTGAAACAACGGTCTGGTCCATTTTTGCCTGTCCCTCTCGCCTCTGTCACGATTTAACCTTCGGGCTCTTATGCACGTTCTTTCTCGTCGTTTTTGTTTTGTCTCGGCCGACACGTTTCGCGCGATATTACTCCACGAGGCGCGTTAATTTCACATAGGATATACGACACGCGAGCAGCGCGTGAACGAGTACAATCTGGAACAGATGCGAGCCCCGTCAATGGGTGAATTTTTTTCCGAGTTGGCCAAATTGCAGGTATCGATCGAGAATGCGATTGTCGAGCGGGTACGGGCGGCGTTGATTTGCATCCTCTCTCGCTTCTTCGCGTGTTCGCGCGTTTCGAGATATGTATGTATATACTACACGAGCGACGTACGCCAGCTCCGAGGACCAGGATTGACAGCTTTATTGGGTGAAATTGTGGCTCTTATAAAACGTTGTGCGGAGCGAACCTCAAATTGTTTTAAATTTCACGCAGAGCGGGAATTTCTCGGAAATACGCGGTAAAAGCGGAATGCGCGTTTTATGTACAAAGAAAGTTTATTCTCTTTTTTTGTGAAAGAAATCGCACGAACGGTTTCAAATACAAATATGAAAATTATTATCGCGGAAGGTAACTCTGCACCGCGGCGAGTATAATGATCTCGCATTTTGTTAGTTTCGTTTGAATCTCTCACCTGTATGTTACACGTGAATTTCATTCTTCGTCGAATACGAATTGGCTGCCCGAAGAGTCGAGTCATCACGCGAGACAGGCTACATACATTCGGTAACACCGTTGAACCTACAGAACCTCGAAAAGCCTACGTATCCATTGATTTTATCTTGCAATTTCTTTTTTTTTTCATCTCTGAATGTCTGCTTTTTAACACCATGAGATTTTCATGTTCGTTTCCAATCGCGCACACTTTACGTCACGCCATCGATTCTCGATCGTACGTACGATTGATAGCTCAATTCGAAACGAATTTACAGCGACTATACGTCTGTGTGGAATGAGTTTGCCTCGCCCGACAAGAACGCCACATCCGATATTTTACATGTGCATGTTAAAAAATGCGTACGAGAAGAGAAAAAATAAACCAGGCGTGTTTTCGGGATAATTTTTCTCGTGCACGACACGTAAGTTACCAATTTATTTCCATCAGCGGGTGATAATTAACACCCGCGAATGTTTATCCCCGTATATGTTATATTCGCGAATATATACCTGCATGGGTGTACTTTCTAACGTCGTGCCATGCATCATTCACACGGCGCGTAAATCACACGAATGGGTCAGTATACGTGCAGGTTGAAAGCGGGTTAAAAAGAAAAGAGCGAAAGAGAGAGAGAGAGAGAGAAGAGAGGAAAGAAAAATTTCTCGAACTCGACAAGATTGTCGTAATGGCGTGTAATATCGCTTACATAAATCATATAAAAAAGAGGGAGAGGGAGAGCGAGATCCTCTCACCCTATATTCTTCCTTTTTTCTGACCAATTCCTCAGACGGATCCGTTAAGCCCTACTGGCACCTTATAGCGCGATCTCTCTGCCAACGCGTTTCGCTCCGGGCCTGAATTTCAGCCGCTCGCGATCAAATAGCAGAGTAGGGCTTAACAATTTTCACCCGTCGACGTGCGATCTCGTTCATCCGTTACGTTGCGTCCTATATGCAAGGTGTTTGCACGATAATAAAAAGATGAAGAGAGAGAGAGAGAGAGAGAGAGAGAGAGGGATATAAATTCGACGGCCGGAGGGGGGCCGCTGTGAAACGAGTTAGAAACGATATGGGTTCCTCGGCAGTCGAGATTCACCCGAGAAGATAGTTTTCGTCGGTGAAAAGCAAATTCTGGAGTAGAACGTTCCGATTGGTCTTGGACGATAAGGGTTTTCGGCGATTTCCCGAAATTCGGGTGCTCGGAATGGATATCGCAGGGGCAGGTGGACCGGCATGGGGCTTAAAAAATGGAAATTACGATCCGCGAGGTGTTATCGGCACGGTCGAGCAACTAGAATTTTAATATCCGATCGAAACGAGCGCACGGTCTCGTGTAGGCTGGGCTCGATTAGGTGCGTGCACGAGCGCGATTTTGCGCGTTCCGCGCAAAAAGGACGGTCGTTCCGTCGAAACGACGTGCGATTAGCTCGCGCTATTCCCCGTAAATGGCCAACTCTCTCTCTCTCTCTCTCTCTCTCTCTCTCTCTTTCTCTCTCTCTTTCATCCGAGGCCTCGTCAATTCACATCGTTACGCCCCTACCGCAGGTGTCCCTCTCTCTCTCTCTCTCTCTCTCTCGCCCTCGGACGTTATTAAGCAGGCGCGAAAATGTTAAATGAAACGGGGAATGGCATAGTAGAGGTAGGAGGCTATACCCATGGCTTTCGTCACGACGTAATCGCGATTCGACGACGACCGCAGCTGCCTACTTTGCGCAGAAATGAATTTGCCGTGCACCTAATCTTTTTGTCCGTCTTCCCTCCACGGATCGCTATCCGCCTTCTCTCACGCTTCACAGTTTTGCCGAGCCGAGTGCGTGACTCGGGACATACACTCGGTGTTTTTTGGAACACGGGATAGGCCGCCCTAACTGGATAATGGCCGTGCGGTTCCGCGACTCGCGAGAATTTCCGGAGAGTGGGTAGGAACTTTTTTTACGGCCTCGGCTGAAAATAGGAAAATCGGCTCCTCGCTCGGGTTCGAGGACGAGTCGTACGTGACCGGGCATACTTATTTTTCGGACTCCCAGTACATAAGAGAATGCGCGCCGGCATTTTCGTGGACAAGTCGTTGCCGACGCCGCTCTCGAGCGTGCAAAAACAAATCGCATTTTTCAAAAACATACTCGGAGGGAATAAAAAAGCCCCTAACAATTCTAACTTGATGGAAGGCGGCGGCGGTATATATATGTATGCAGGGACTTTTGTCGGCGCCTCGGGTTAATTTTCTGCGAGCGCACGGCAACGGCTTGACCAATCAGAAAAATAAATCCTATGAATCATCCGTACAATCATGTAGTTAAGGTGAGACGGAAATTATCCTCCGCATTCGGCGAGCCGTGCCGAGGTACGATAAAAGTACAAATATATCCTCAGAAAAATATCGCGAAAAGTGGAACGCGGAGAGACTCGAATCCGGAGTTAGAGATTTACGATCGAACGGGAGCCGATATATCGATATATCGTACCCTCGTCGATATTTCGATTGGCAAAACGCGTCGTTTAAATTATATTAAATTACCGCCCGGTGTCAAAACTAATTTGAGCCAAACACGCCGAGGGCAATTTGCGCCAAATGCGGAATACATGTAGGTTTATACTCCCTTATAACGGCGGATAATTGCGCGTCGTTCGGAAATTGCACAAATGCCACGCGAAGTGGGTCGATTATACGCGCTCGGCATTTCTGAGGTCTGCCGTCGTTGGAGAAACGAGATTCCCGACGTTCGTCGACGCGCGAGTCGTTTGCCATCGGCGACTTAATTCGATGACAAATAAACGAATCACGACGGTCTAATTACCCTTAGATTATGCCTCGAGATAATATAGGATTTTCGACGAGAAACGAAATTCGCGGTGTCGGTCTCGCGAAATACACCCAAAGGCTTCGTATTATCCTCACCTAGCGAACTTCTATTAAGTTATCGCGGGAACGCGTCGTGCAAATGACCAAGGAGCTAGAAAGTTGACCGGAGAAGTGAGAGGGGGAGAGGGGGAGTGAAAAATGCGTATTTTGCTTCAACTGGTGTACCGAAGTGGCTTCGAGAGGCGTAAGCACTACGATAAATCTCGCTTCTCGGCTTCGGGAGAAAAAGGGTAAAGAAAGGAGCGAGCGAGAGAAGAAAACGAGAGTAGAGGAAGATAAAACGACTAGCTGTCCAAAAATATGTGCGCGGCCGAGATGGATGGGTGGAGTGCAAGGGCGTTACCGGGACCTCGTTTCTTCTCAGTTTGTTCCTCCGCGAGAAGAGCCTTTCTCCTCGCTCGCGCGAGCCCAAGAGGACTTTTTTTCTGAATTTTTTAGCGATTGAGCGATTAGAGGGTAGGGCGGTGCTCGTCAGTCAACTCTTTCCACTCTGGGCTTTGATGTAGTATATGTAGATATACTCTTGTGTGTACTGTCCACTTTACGAGTGCGCACTCTTTTGCGAATTTAAATACGAAATTCGCGTACGCGTACGCCGTTCGACTGTTCCGCTCGCTCGGTTATAACGATAAAACTCGCGGTGAGTTTTAGCCCCTGCTTAAAAAAGAGTAAATAAAAAGAATGGAAAGAAAGCAGAATCGTCTTGTTAGCTCATGATAATGAGGAATATTGATTGACCAGGGAAGGCGGATCAATCTTTAAGTGGTCGATGCATCGGCTACTTCTTCGTAAAACGCTCTCGCCTCGCGCATATGCTTCCGCGACCATTACGATCCCCTTTAAGAGCTATCTCAAAAAAAAAAAAAAAGAATCGAACGAAGGAAAACAAGTTAATAATTCATGTGTGCGTGTTCGCTCTAAACTAACTAACGAATCATCGACAAATATCGATAAGGCAGATGCTAGTTTTCTCGTATTTCGCGCCGAAGCCATTCGGTAGCGAAACCAACTTGTTTCGGGAAAGCTGGAACTTGTAGCGGTTGTACCGAAGGGTTTGGAGTATTAAATTCTATTCTCCACGCTTGCCGTATTTAACGTTGCACCTGTATTTGCGAAAGGAGAGAAGAGCCGTAAGAACGAGAGAGAGAGAGAGAGAGAGAGAGAGAGAGAGAGAGAGAGAAAGAGTAGCTCGTTACTGAAAAGGTTGGTCAAAAAAGCAACTGCATTTGTATACGAGATGAACTCGCGGTCATAACAAAATAAGACGCTGCTAGTTCGGGAGGCTTCCGAAAACCTGGCCCAGTTCGCAACTAATTTCGCCTTGTCGTTACAAATGAAAGGGCTGGGTAAATCTGCGCTCGGCCGTGGTGGGCAAATATTTATCGTTCCCGAGTCCCGGATGTCCTTAAAACGCGAGAAAAGCACGCTGGAAAAACGATCGGTTCTTCTTCACGAATGCCTTCGGAGTGTCTCGTGGCGGGAGACAGTCAGCGGCGAAGAAACTAGCGGCGTTCTTTTTGATGTTCCACACGGTGCCTGTTTGAACAGCGGTTATTGTCTTGCCTACCCTTTCGAACGAGCACTCGCACACTCCATCTCTTTCGTTTCTTCGTGTCGCGGCGCGCTACCACATGCTCGTTTCAGATAAGCGAATGGTTTAAAAGCATCTCTCTCTCTTGGACGCGCCGCGCGAAAAGTATTTTTTACGATATCGTCGATTATGGCCTTTACGCGGTGCGCACGGTGCGCGTGCGCGCGCACGACTCGAGATCGCCGAGAGATAAGACGGGAGCGAACTCACGGTGTACAAGGGACGCACGGCCCCTTTTATAATCTTGTAAGAGAGGTTATGTGTAAACTGCGAGCCATTTGAATACATACGTGAATTGATATGATAGTTTGCTATCGAGGACTCTTTCTCCCTCTTCTTCTTCATTTTTTACCTCGCTTCGCGTTCGTGCGCACGCATATTATGTCGAAATCGCATTACGCGAAGAAGCATTCCTCTCAATAATTACGATATCGCAAATGGACCGCGGAGCACGTCTTATTTAGACGTCCAATATTTGACTTTCGGCAGATTTCGGGGTGGGAGTGTATCGTGGAGTCGCGTTTGTTCGTCGCCACCGGCGGACTGGCCTCGTTTATTTACCGGCGGCGTGCGCGCGCGCGCTAAGGTCCCTGCCCGGAGTCGCGGCGGCAGGTTGATTTAGGATTTAAGGATTTTCAACGTTTGTTATTTAAAAATCACGTGAACAAATAAACCCACTCAAGAGGATTTTGCTATATAAGGCTTCCCGTGGGGAGACAGAGGCAAGACTTCTGGGTGGGTTCAACCCTCGGGACTCGAGTGTTACGGCGGTACAACAACGATAACAAAAATTCGGCAAATTTCAGCTGACGTTTTAATGCGAAAAACCATACCTCACCTTTCTAGTCCTGGTCCTTCTGGCTACTTAAGATGGGTTTAGAAAATAAATCCTATTCTCCGTTTCGGATAATGTAGAAAGAAATCATTTTTTTTTTTAGAAACCCCTTTCGACACGGAACACCAAATAACCAATATTGAGTGCTCATTTCTAACGGTTCTTCAGAGAAATGCTGCTAAAGACGCAAAAATTTTATTACGAAGGAAAACTAGTCGGAATACGAATGTGTCCTGCGTGTTTGGATAGTTTTCAACTGACCACTACACCTGAATAAAGACCGTCTCGTGTCGAAAATGAGAATGCAAGGGCGTATACCGGTCCTCTCCATCCGACCATCCCACTTCCTGTTGCGAACGAATGGATAAGATCCTGTCTGCCAAACGGTCAACAGTAATAATGACGAATGCTCATTCAACGGGACATATGTAACCGACAGGGATATGTCGGATTTGACGATAGTTCCCCTGTCTTGCTACTTCCCGAACCTTCTTTTATTCTCGCGCTGAGACTTTCGTAACGTTATATCCGGAGATTGATATCAACTAGATTAAATAGTTCAATGAACATATTTTTTTGTTAGTGATTTTATAATAAAAAATTTCAGTTTTTATGAAAAAAATAGAAGAAATAAGATATCGAAAAAGAACTCTTCCCCCGTCATAACATGAAACACCTGAAAGAGCATTCATAGGATCCATGAGCGGTTGAAAGTAACTGTGAAAGTACTGTGTCGTGTAACATAATAAGCTGCACATCATTTTTTTATGCGGGTCGATGGATCATAAACCCAGTATATTATGATCCGAGTTGCACACAGATCCCTCGATTTTCGCGAACTCGGTTGACATCAGAGTGTTTGTTTACATAATACGTTCAAAGACCGTAAATATCGATCCATATGTTCGAATCTCGTATGTCAACAAAATAGACAGCAACACGTGTAAGTAGGGAATCGTTTGAAATAGCTTAGTTCGATCATGTTGTTAGTCTGTAATACTACTTCGGATGCGAAACTATCCGGCATCAATATGAATGCGGCGAATTTCATGGCTGATTTAACATCTCTGTTTGTTAAATATACATCACCGTCAGCTAATAATGTAAGGTTTTTTTTATAATTGGTTCATTTAATTACGAAAAATAAGTGTGATCAGTGCGCGTGAAGAAAGAAATAGAAAAATGATTGGTATAACGGGAATATTTACTTATATTTTAGACGTCTCTGTTGACCACGACAGAAATTATTGGTATTCTGAAGGATGTTCTTCCTACACTACTCGAAACAAATGAAGAGAACATAAATCAATTACAATTAGCGATAACAACACCGCTGAACTCGATACCGATAATAACACCGAGTGCTCCAGTTGTGTCAAAAATGAACAACAGCCACATCGATGAGGCTTTATCCAGGTTCGTACCACGTAACCAAATATAGTTATATTTAATAGCTGATCATGAAAGAATAAATAATCTTCGCTACTTATCATTTTGTATTTAAAGCTGGAAAGATAGTCTACAAGATGACGTAACCCAAAATTTGATGGATTTTCCTCTTTCTCCGTTGCCAGAAAACGATCCCACAAATAGCGCAAAATTGAAATACGATAAGCAAAATACCGAAGAAAAAGTAATTCTTATAATTTTTATTTCAATGGCCTAAATGATATTCTTTACAATTGCCAAATTTCAGGATTTAATGAAAAGTATAAACAAGAAGAAAATAGATCGATCGGACACATTCATTCGAGAAAACGGAGATTGTAGTAGTTTCGATGTAAGTCCCAGTATCACACTCACCGAAGCAGATCTGAGTATGCCGTGCGATGGTAAACTTTTACAGCGCTTAGAAATACTAAGAAATACTGCATCGGCCCTTGTTGAACAAATCGATGCGATAAAAAAGGTGGGAAAGTAAAATTCTTCTATGTTCACAAACTATGTTCAATGTAGGTAAAGACTTGCAATAACGAAATCGTATTTTAGCCTGTGATGCCACAATCAGTTCGACCTATTCGTCGACTCTCTGCTATCGACGTGCGCAGTCTTTGCCGTTCTAACACAGTCAAAAGAACTACTTCACCGCCAAAGTTACGTCGTTCTATTACGAATACCATTGTACCAGGTACAACGCCAACCTCGTCTAGACTATCAGTGAATGAAAACAAATCTATGATGAAGAAAAAGAGCGTGTCGTCAAATTCTATCAATCTTCTCGGAACGACGCATCTCTCGCTTCCGTCAAAAGAAAAATCAACATCTTCTACGTCTCTACCGGTAAAAGTTAAAGAATCCGTTTCGCCAACTCTGAAACAAACGAAATCCTCAAAATACGCGCACGTGCAGAGCACGATTCCGAAAGCCACTTCCATCCTTAAGAAAACAGATCAAAAACAGCCCGTTAAGCCAAAATAATTTTTTTAATTCTTTAAATTACGAGGAGTATTGTTTTTGGTGCAAAAAACAATAGGAAACGAATCTACAAACTCGTTTTAGATTTCAATATAATGTTTTATTACTAGGTAAAAAATATTATTTTAATCATTCTAACATTTTATTTATTTTAATCAAAATGATTATAAACAATCTTTTAATAAATAATACCATAGTATAATTTTTCTCTATACAACTTGTTACACTGTTCTGGTTTCAAACATTTCGTAAATAATTCTCCGGTAAAATTGTTCAACTTGTGAACTTGTAAACCAACTTTTATGCTTATAATTGTTTTTCACAAACGATATATCCCGCTATCGTCGTTTTCGAGTATATTTATATATTCGTTTACGCATTTACCAAATATCACGAATCGTTTCGTTCGCGCAAAGCAATTTGATTTCGTCGCTCGTTTTTACCTGTGCCTTTTTGCACTTTCCACCCACTTTAGGGATTTGTCCGCGCGTGGAAGCCAGTAATCGGGTTCGAAAAACCATAAACGCTCGAGCATGCGTATCTTTTACGAGGCAATCGGCCGTTACCGTTTGCTGCAATAAAATGAAATCGTGAAATGCTGGCGTCTTCGGCGCTTATCGGTACGCGCTCCGAATGCATACAAAAAACTCTCTTTTGTCTCGAGCGAGCACGATCTTCGGGACTCGACGATCGTAAAAGCGAAACTTGTTCGGATCCGTCGATCTCATTCAAATGATCTTTTTTGCGACAGAACAAGGATAGAATAACGAATTCGATGTTTAATCTCCATAACTCGCTTTTTCATGGCCATTCGATAAAATCGTTATTTTGCCGAGACGCGTAGTTATTACGCGGAGCTGTGTGCGTAGACTCGGCGCGCGCCTCTGAGCCACTCGCACACGTGTAAGGCGTGCGGTGACAGTCTCGAGTATCTTTTCTCGAAAAAAAAGGGAAATAATATGTCCATTTAACTTGTCGCAGTCCCCCATTGCCCCCACCAGTCCCTTTCGTCGAAAAGGAACGAGAGTGGGTGTTACGGGGTGTGCCGCGACTGCACTACACGAGATCTTCGAATAACCGTAATAAAAACCCCTTGTAGAAACTGCGAGCTCGAGTATTATAGGGTGGAAAAACGCAACGCACGCGAGTCGAGCTTCGTGGGTTATAAAGCTCGTTTCGTGGGCGTACGTGGGTGTGGTGTAGTTGAAAAATTTAGTCGAACCTATACCCGCATCTCCGCGTTTATAAAAGCCACACAGCCGATGCGTTACGTATAAGGACAAATCGTCGTTAAGGATACCCAGTGCCGCGCTACGGGGAATCTTTTTAACGGATTATTTTATGTCATGTAAAAACGTTAATGTACCCATATCGTTCGATTGCGAACGCCCGCGTTCCCGTAACAATGTTTCGCGATCAAATGAAATCGAGAGGAGGAGAGGAAAAAAACTCCCATGTTGGCTATGTAATATCACCGTAGTAAACTCGAACGATATTCGTTATCTGATTTCGATTCGACGTCGTTCTACGAATTTTCGTGTACGCGCCTATAGGCAAAAAAAAGGTGGAATACGAGGAACGAGAGAAACTTGTACTGGCGAAAGGACATGTTTCGTGCATTTCACATGGCTTAACTACCAAGGGTAGTTAGAAGAGTCGAGTGCATCGAGGGTCCGGAAGTGGGCGGAACTGCAGCCTGCGTTCTCGGCATTGTATACGAGAATTCGGTTTTTTTCTCCACCATCCAGTGGTCCTGCATTATACGCGTTAACAAGAGCGAGACGGAAAGTGGCCTAAGGCGAAACGAGAGATAGAGAGAGGAGCGCCAAAAGGACATTCGATATCCGTAATGCCATAATAACGTGCGTTAGTGTATTGAGATCGCGTGGCACGCTGCTTCTTTCTCGACCTAGAAGAGCAAAAAAGCTTTGGAAAAATTTCACTCGAACGCTCGTGGCTCTTAAGCCTCGTGAGCCTATATTTTCGACATTTTCGATCGTGTTCGTTTACAAAATTTACATCGAGAACGTATTTCATTGGGGACCAGTCGACAGATCGGGTTTGGATTTTTGCCCCGGCGAAAAACACGACGATAGAATTAAGGCCAATCCGTCGGTTATTTTTGTTTTCTTTGATATTTATAATATACTTAACAGATGGAGCGAGGCGTTCATTGAATAAAAGATCGGCGCTGGGTGGAAAGACGTCGCCGATGGATGCAAAAAGCTTTGACAAATTTTAACGAACGTTTGATGGATGCGTATCGATTACATTTTTATAACCGGCGAATGAGCGTATATCGATGACGCATTATACGGACGGCGCACGAACACGAGAGAGGGGGGGTTGGGGTAGACGAAAATCCGATACGTACGCACGATAGAACCAGTTCTCGATCCCACGGGGGAAACATTGAGCGATGATCGCGTCCCGGGGATGGTGGGACGAGGGGAGCGAAAAAAATTGCTAATGTTTTCGATGTTACATTAACCCGCCGTAAAAAGCCAATTTGGAGTAGCGCGTGCAGACCCCGGCGAATCGCAAAGCGGAGAATCATCTCCTCTTCTTCTCGATATGTTTCGAGAGAGAGAGAAAGACCGCTCGCGTCTCTCTTCCACTCTTCCATAACCATTCTCTATATTGGCAACGAGAGCGATCGCGCTTGATTAAAAACGAGATTGCGGCAGCGCGATTTCAAGGCGGGAGATTAGGCCAGTGCATCGTATTTGATTTGCAATTCGATACTTTTGGCTTTCCTTTTTGCTCTATAGTATCCAGGAGGCTCGCCGTAGGAACCATATTTTGCGGTTCGATTCGCTTTATCATCGCGCGAATTTATTACAGCGTCGGTAAATAAGCGTACGGAAAATTTGCGCGGATCGATTCTAAGAGAGAGGATCGAGAGATCGGATTGGCGCTCTAGAGAGAGGTTGATCGTATTTTGACAAGACCGCCATTGTCGCATGGACCGAGGAGGACGTACTCGCGTGGATTACTCCTTTCTTTGCGCATTCTCTTTTTAATACTCTCGGTTAACGACTAGACCAGATAATCTCGAGAACCCGTTTCTTTGGGAGCCCTGTAAACGTGAATGGGACGTCCCGTGGCGAGCGGTCGAGAGCGAACTCATTGCGCGGCTAACCGACAACGCTCGTGGGCTCGAATTAGAGCGAACATTCGGCGAAAAAAAAAGGCCACGACGCTTGGCCTAATTCGCGAGCGGAATGCGAGACCCGTGTCCATTGTCCGTTCAACTCGGGGCCTCCTCTCCAGACGACAATGCGATGAGAGGCGCGGAGAAAAAAAATGGCCAGTTCGAGATTCATCTATCGTTTTAACGACCACGATCCGTTTCCGTACGGCTAAATCCCCGAGTCTTACGAATTCATCTCGTCGACTGGAATATCGCGTTTCTCTCTTTTGTCCGGTCGCGTTTCGCGCATCGTTAAATCGCCCTCGTCCTTCGATACGTTACACACGTGCGTCCGATACGTGTAGCGTGTAGATACGCGAAACTGCGTTTTTCGTAAAATCGGTAATTACTGTCGGCACGGCACAAAAAGAACCCGCGGTTAGGATCGTTTTTCGCTCGAACGCCTTTTACACTTTTGACGATCGTCGGCGCGTCTTTAGTGTCAATTTCCGCTGTCAAAAGGGCGACGATTAGGTCACGTAATTACAGCGTCTAGCTCGTAAACGGACGCGAATTAGAGCTTTTTTTACTATTTCCCCAACCCTTAATTACTCGTTTCGAATTATCCCTACGTACGAGCAAACTTCCACGAGTGTTGCGTAACTTCACAATATGGAGTAAAGAAAAGCGCCTATGTACAATCGTGTCAAATAATTATGGTTTTATAATTATTATTTAGTATGATTTTTATACTTTTCTTTCAAATATTAAATACTGCGAGAAAAATCTCTTTCCATCGCAGCGATCGGAGAGAGGTACGATAAACTTTTCCGGCGAGATGAAAGCGTTTAAAAATACAAACAACCGGTGGAGAGGAGATTAAGATTTTGCACGGTAACGGTGTTTCGATTTTTCATTCAACGAAATAATTCAAGACCGGAGAGAAATTTTTCCAAAGAAGCGCAAATACGGGAAACCATAATCGACCGGCACGCGGTACGAAAGACTGATTACTTTCGGAGCACGCCTACCAAGAAGCAGATACGCCGCATCACCTTCGGTGTCAGTTCTCGCGGACAAAGGCGACGATTAGTAGGCGCCCTTCATCAATTAGTCCATTCCCCGGATGACCGACTCTCTCATCAACCCGTCTACGAATCGCTAGAAAAACCAAAATCATCGACGCCTCGCGTGTAAAAAAAACACGCGCCTCTCCGTAGAGATCGGAGAACTAGGTATTTCAGGAAGAGAATTATAATTATCTCGATCATTTTTATATAAGCTTCAATTAGAGTCAATGTCGCTACATCGGATGAAAAATAGTTATGACAGAATCAAATTTCAGAGCTGTATTTTGGACGAATTAGCGGAAAACAATAGGAAAATTGTAGGACAGTAATCGGTAAAGTGCCGAGAAACAAAGAGCTAGATAGTCGTTCGGAATCCTTTTGAAGAATTGTGCTGACTGTAGACTCCGTGTGTTCGTAAAAAACAATTAGTCGAATCGGGCGTGAAGTCGCCACAGGGCAAGGGTAAGTTCGGGGTGTGGTACCAATTTGCGAAGTCGGTCACTCTTGGCCTTTTGCGGCAAAAACCGAGCTCTCCTCCTTCTCCAGGCGGTATCGGTCATCCGTCCGTCATCCAGATGTCGCTTGCACAACCAAAATAACTTTCATCTTCTCGCAACTTCACTCTCCGACTATGAAAAACGTCTTTTGAACAAGATAGCCTCTAATTTGATCATTTCGGCGCTAATAACTCGAGTTAAATAGCTGTTTATACGAGAAAAGAACGAATCAATAAAGCACGCGAAAATAGCTTTTTCCTAAGATCCGATCGTAAATCATTCCTAAGCAAAGACGCGCGCCTACGAAGAGGAAAAGGTAAATCGCAATGGCAGCGCTCGTACCATCGCGAATGTATAGTATAGAGAGAGAGTATCGCTTTTACATTAGACACGCATATTCTGAGCGACCCCCCGCGGGGAGTCATAGGGCACGGGATCCCGCGGCGTGGCACAAATAAATTTTCTCAACCCCATAAATAATTAATAGATTCGTTACGAGTGCGCGTGTAAATCATCGACCGACACGCGATTCGCTCTCGACTCGTTCGTGCCACACGGCACATCTTATGGCACAGACGTCCAACCGTGTTCCTAAGAGCAAACTATCGAACTCTGACGGTCAAATTGTAAATTGCAAACGAGCAGCGATAAAAATAAATCGATCCGGCCATTCCGAATCGTAATTTAGAACAATCGTCCGACTACGTACTCGTGAATGCCACTCGTATGTGGATGTATTGTATTTCCGCGAAAGAAATATTTCATTGTGGTCAGAATCGGGTTGAGCATCCTGTCTTCGATGAGACGGCAGGTGCATCCTTCCCGCGGGCGAGCAATTCGCCCTCGACCTACTGCAGGTCAAGCTTTTCGTAGTGAACTAGTGGTATAATAGAAGAGTCGAGTGGGGAGAGCGCGCACGCTTTATTCGGCGCATCTCGTCTCGCATTCGGCAGGGTCTGTCATTATCTCGCGCAAACCGGAAGTTCAAGGCCTCGACGGGTATTCCTAGATTTCGTCGGTGACTTTGAGGGTCTCGTCTCTAAACTCGATCTAGATGTAAAAAGAGAAAAAACGAAACATAATACGCGTCGTGATTTCGAGAAACGTAGAAACGCCGAGGAAGCGAACGTTAACTCGGACGTGTGGTCGAGACGTGTGTAATATAAAAATCGACGCTGCCGGTGGTAGCAGGGATTTTCTGTCGGTTCCGGTCGAAATTATCTCCCGTCTCGAGAATCCCAATTCGAATCGTCTCTATCCATATCGTGGAGACTTTTTGGACGACTCCATCTGTTACGTCGAATTGGTCCTTTTTTTTTTCTTTCTCCCGCTCTCGAATCGAATTTTACGCTCGGCGAGAGAGAATCGAAATTCTGGGAGTTTACGTAAAATGGAAAATTTTTGTACGAGTACTTTGATAGATGGCGCTCGAAGGGGAAGACGTAAATGCTCGGAAAATATTGTCGCTCGCGATACGTCCTACGGAATAAAATGTCTTGGCTTTCCGAAATAAAAGTGGCGCGACGAGAAATATCGCGTAGGTATATAGCGGATCGTGCGAGAAGTACGGGCGCGCGAGTGCGCTCGCTCGACTAAAAAATTCATGCGCGCGAGACCGATCTTGCCTGTCTGCCAAAGCACGCGCGACATTTTGCCTGGCTCGCGCGACGTTCCGTCGCGTACGATTTTTATCGCGACGTGTACGAATCGTCGGGTGACAGATGTCAGACGCGGCTCGCGCGGACCTCGCATTCCGATCTCGATTTCGCCCGCGTCGATTATACCCCCGGAAATTACTCGGTTATGACGACAATTATGTGATTATAGGTGTCCAATCAGCTCGGGATTCCATTCCCGATGCGAGTCCACTCTCGGAGTAGGAAGAAAAAAAAAAGGATCGAAGAAAACACGAGCTATCCTTTTTTGCCACTTTTCAATTTAATACGCGGAAAATGATCTCGCGTGTGCGGCGCGCTTTACCGTCTTTACTCGCTCGTCGTGCGCAAGACGTTTCTTCGTACTGCCGTTAAAGTGCCGCGAGTCGAGTCGTTTAATCTCATTAGCGGACGTCCCTTGACAACCGACTCCGGCTTTTACGAGTCGTGGGGTTCTCGTTTGACGTTTCGCGCGATGCTTTTCAACGCGAAAGGAAATTCCCCCCCGTCACCCGTGAGAATTAACCACGAAGAGGGCTCGCGCGCGATGGCTTTGAGTCGAGGCCACCCTTGAGGGTAGGCAACCGAGCCTACTTCAAGGTAAGAGTCCCGCTCGCCAACTTCCTTCCAACCCTTCCCGTTATATCGCGCTGCGTGTAAAATCGACTTCGCAAATATAATGCACTGCTGGTACCAATTAAAACACGATATTCATCGAATGAAGCCGACGCGCGTAATTACACATTGCAGTTTTCCTTTCGCGAATGCATTTTTAGGAAGATGAAAGCTTTGAAAATACAGAACGGATGAAAAGGTAATGTGGAAAATCGAAATATTAGTCACGAGTCGTACACGCGAGGATTGGAAAATGCGATCGGTTGACCAAACGCTAACTCATTTCACGTGTCGAATTTTACGTTAAAAAGAAAATAATGTCGAAATTGCGGTACTCGTGTACGAACAGCGAGGTCCAATACTCGTACGCGCACGGTTGTCGAAAAATATCTCGGCTGCGTTCCAAAAGGTTACATACATGTGCAATACCGGCATTCGATATCGCGCCGAGTCCCGAGAGCGGAATTGCCCAGAGAGCTCGAAAACTTTCTCGAGAGCGAAATACGCGCGGTTCGAATAAAAAAAAAAACCGACGGTAATTTCATTATGATAAAAGCGCCTTCGCCAAGTTCCCGCGAGTTCTCGCTCGTCGACAATTTCGAGAGAAAATTAATTAACCGACCTGCTTCGCGGTTTTTGAATTTCGCAAAAAATTGACAATTTTTGCGAAATTCGCTCGCGACTCTCGTTCGACTCGAAATCGACAATCTCGCCGAGTTTTTTTCCATGCGCTTTCGAGTTTACGGGCGAGGCCCGATCGAGCGATTAACTAATTAACCGGTATCAAAGAGACGACTCTCTTTCGCTCCGCGAGAGATCGACTCAGGGGCGTAACATCGATACCGCGTCGTAATACGCGTCGCGCGCGCGCGCTATACATTGCCGTAATTATACATGCAAGAAATGTGTACCACGCGCGCGAGATCGCGCAACCGGTTCCCAATACGCGCCGTGGATCGTTTTAATTAACCGGGAGAGTTAAATGCTTTCTGTCTCGCTCGGCTTCGCGACTCTCGGGCACCGACCACCGACGTATAATACGGGACAGACGTATGGAATTTCAATTTAACCGATCGCGAATCATCGTGCGCGATTACCGTGACGCGTGACAAGTGGCCGCCGGTAGGTACGTTTAATACGCGAGCGCTATCGTTTAATTATGGATTCACGTGTCCATTATGCATTATACGAGCTATAGAGCTTCCCGCGACTCATTGACCGCGAGGAGCCAGATCGCGTTTCACGCCCCATTCGCGATCCCTCTCGCGCATCCGCTCGCCCTACCTATACGAGAACGGAACATCGCCAAGCAAATATTCCCATTATCTCGGTTACGAATGGAGCCTACGAATGCGGAACTGTTAAGAGCGAGTCGCTCGCTTCAAACGCGAAAGCGCTTCCCGCACGGAAGAGGAATCGAGCGTACGCGCTGATTTCGAAATTCTTTTGTCGAATCGAGTCGAGTGAATCGTCGCGCGTAAAAAGTGAGACGTCGATCCGCGATCGTCTCGACGAAATTCAACGAAAACTCGCGTTACGCTCGATCGTTACTTATTTTTTCGCCTCTTCGCGCTTTCACGATGACGATATGAAAATCGTCAGCGATGAAGAATACAGTGGAGACGAGGCAGACGGTAACGGTATGATGGGCAACCGCATTAATTCTAATTAAGCGGCATTAAGTCGGATCGTTTTGCGCGTTCGGTGGGTGGCGAGGCGCTAACCGACGAGGCCGACTTTCACGCGCGGGCGCGTGCCTCCGAGACGGAGCGCGGCACCTGCGCGAGTTACACACGAGTTGCATTAATCGCTTCGTCTTTCTCTTGCTCAACGATCGCTCATAAACTCGTCGCTGTATTGCTGAAATAGCAACTAACAAGAGTTACATCGTATCGCTTGTCTCGTTGCAACTCGTTAAGCGCCAAATCATATTTTTTATGCCAGTCGCGCGTATTATTTATGTGCACATGCTCGACAGTAGTTTCATATTTTCCTCTACAACACTCGTCCCCGTAGCCACGATACATCACCGTGGGTCGCGCGATACACCGAGAAGAAAATTCTTTTGAATCGATCAAATGTTCATTTTGTGAGTCGAGCAAAATTTTGTTCTCAATGTATAGACGTAACGGGGTGCGCGTTACGTAAATTTTCCTCTCTCATCGGGCGCAGGCTTAATCGCTCGCGAACGCGTCAAATTTATCAGCCAAGGCTCTGAAAATAACACACCGATACGTATTGCCGATTTACGAACGCTTAACCACGATTAAAGCAAATTCGGCCGGTAAAGCAGTCGTTTCGCTGTGATTGGTGGGTGGCGAGGCAACTTTCACACGCGCGTTCCAAATCTGGTTGCGCGTGCCCGCTCGCAACGATACACCTGCGTCCTCGTCTTTTCACTCACCCCTTTTCTCTCTCATTCTCGCGTACACATACAGACGCACACTCTTTCGCCATGTTTTCACTCGAGAAGTTCACTCGCAACAATTTAACGAACGAGTTACGATTGTCGACGCGACCTCGTCCAATTTTCCCGTAGAACATCGTCCTCTTCGGTGCTCTAGATGCGTTCATCAACTCCGAATTTATGCGCGGGAAGTTCTCGCTGGATAATCCGCCGCGACGCGGCGGAAATACTCCCGAGTGTGCGATATCGCTCTTAAGCGGTTTGTTAAGTCGGGCCAAAGCCATTCGCTACCGAGCGGTTCATCGACTCTGTCCTCATTCGCATTCCGTCGCGACGGTGAACGACTCTGCGAATTTTATCGATTTGCCATTTCGGCAATTCTAATTTTTACGTACGAGAAATAAGAAAGAAAGAACCGTCGGGGGAATTAATACGGCGAGGCAGAAGATGTTGGGCGAGGCGCATCTGCCGACGAGGAGGGGCTCGCGGAGTCGCGCGGTCCGGCTCGGTTCGGTAGAACAAATATGTATCAACGCGAACGGGTTCGCTCTCCGAGGGGGAGCCGAGCGAGCACGCGCGAGCACGAGACAAAGACGAACGGACAGATTCGCGAAGCCCTCGCGGCAGGTGTTTGCAGTCCGAAATCGTTCTCTCGCGTTTATATTCGCGCACGTGCTTTATTACTCCGTCTCTCTTCGGGCACACATCTCGGTGACTTTGGTGCTCGTCAATCAGCGAGTCCGGGTTCCCCTCCGCATCCTTCGAGGGAGCCGAGTCTCGGTCCGCGAGGGGTCACGGCCCTCGGCAGGTGCCCGAAACTCACGAGTCTCGTGCGCCT
>NCVS01000178.1:264095-286220 GCA_003055095.1 Goniozus legneri | reverse complement strand
AGGGAGTATAAGCACCTTACTCGGAGCGTACATTAAGAGGTCACGCTCCGGCAGGTGGCGTGCGCGTGATTCACTCCGGTCGCCATGCTCGCGAACCCCGCGAGGGCTAGCCTCACCCGAGCGCGCATACACAGACTCGCGCGAGTTAATTGTCGCCGAGGACGTTGATTTAAAGGCTCGTTCCACGGTATGCGGAGCGTAGTCCTAGCAAGGATAATGAGAGCTATACACGGCGCGTATGAGGGCCCCCGGGAGGGTTTTAGGCCGCGCGTCGAGCCCTTTCCGTCTGGCTCGGCCATTAACATTTCATTGTGAGCGCAACTATGAATGCGTTAATTTCGCGCGTGACATCACAACGCGTGTGAATTATCGAGACTCGATTGTCAAAACACGCAGTTGTATGTATCGCGCGTTTTACCTAACGGATAGCTCGATTCGACTCTGAAAGCTTTCCCACACGCGCAACCAGTAGAATACAACGAGGACGGAGGCGCGTTACGTGCCGGAGGGCCGGCTTCTCGTTCGAGAGAGTTCATAAATCTTGTTAAATATCTTTTCTATCTATTGATCATTTGCGTCGAGTGGTCCGGTGATACCGTAGGCGCGAGTCGCGCGGCCAGCTGCCGGGGCATTGCGCAACTGCCGGACGACTCATCGAAATCGATGCTCCGCATCTCGCGCGCGCGCGAGTTTCGAAGCACCTTTCTCCCGACGCATCCGTTCCTCAAGGCTAGTCGTATCACTCGCGGGGGATCGTTGCCGCGGCAATGATGCCACCGCGAAAGACCGTCATAACAAACGATCCGGATCGCGAGATCGCCATTCGCCGCCGCCGAACCGCTCACAAATTTATTATATCCTCTTTAGTGTCCGTGCGTGCCGTATATTTCTCTGCTCTTTTATTGGAGATGAAACGAGATCTCTCGTATTTTCGCCGATTTTTGCGCTCGGAAACAAAGCACCGCGCGCGCACGAGGGCCCGAGCAACCTTGCACTCTGGCAACCTTCGGGGTCCCGCATGACGTGCCCGCTCGCGCGAAAACGCAAGCTCGCGCTCGCTCGACCGATCGATCGTAATCGCGAGCGCGAGAGAGTGTGAGAGGGAGGCGCGGCAAAAGGTTAAGAGATTCCTCCTTGCGCGCCGCATTCTCCGCGCGCTCGTGTCGTAAAGTTCGAGCTCGCGATTCCTTATGCTGTGTTAGTGCACTCGTATAGTTTCGCCGCTCGGTTTTCATTCCAATTTCGCCAGCCAATCATCGACAGTTTTCCTCTCGCGAAGTCACAGCTAACGTTTCCACAAAAATAATTGATTATCGCGAATTTTTCATCGCTCGCTCGCGGGTAATACAGATTTAAACAATTTTCCCTCTCCCAAAGCTCTTTTCACGCGCTTCGTTCCGTTCGTAGTGCCCGAGCTATCGCTAACTGAGGGCTTTACTTCGTTCTAATTTCGTTTTCATAACTTTTCGTTTGAAAATTGGCCTTAATACTTCGACGAAGTCGTGGCGCACTCTCGGTCAAGCTTATGAGATATAAAAGACGATGAGAGGTTCCAATTAACCGTTTTTAACTTTCAAGGAACAACGCTCTAAAAGTATTTGTTTCTTTCTATCTCCTCTTCATCCCTTACGGAGAAGTTTACTTCATTCTGTTAATACTTACGACGAAACTCGTGCGCTAACCCAATTTCTTTGTCGATTTTTAGTAACCTCGGAATTGCTCGGTATCGATAGAGAGAGAGAGAGAGAGAGAGAGAGTAAAATCTTCTCAGATCGATATTGCGCAGGTGAAGCACTGGGCATCGCGGTACGAAGGCCTCATATAATACGTGAATTACGATACGAGAAGACGCGTCTATGGCGTCACGATGCGAATTTATTTTCCCTCCTGGAATATCTTTTACATCGCGCAACAATATAATTCTGCCGAGTAGAGATCGCAACCTCTATCTCCTTTGACGCGACGGAGGGTACTACCCACACACCGATCGAGTGGATCTTCGGAATTTGAAGTCTCGAAAACGGATTAACTGTTGCGACTATTCCGCGCTCTCTCGATGCATATAGAGATATAGAAATGGCTATATATCCCACGTGGCGATTCTCCTCGCGTCGCTCGCCCGACAAACCCGGTATCGTCTCTAAACGACGAAACAATTGAATTGCACCGGAGGATCCGCAAGAAAAGCGCATTGAATTCACATCGTCGGATGGATTCTGAATCCACACGAAAGAGCTCCCCTTTCTTCACTCCATAGACCATATCTATACGTACTCCTCTCTTTTCTCTCTCTTTTTACATCTTCCATCCGTCGTACCCCGGGGGCTGTCTTCTCCTGTGTCTTTCAGCGCGCGTTCCTATTCCCGGAACAATCACGACACGGCACGCTCGAGCGCTCCATATACCCGATGGCACGAGTGCACCAAGCACGTTTATACACAAAAGCGTATATGTACACGACTTCGCACACAGCTGCGTCCGACATTCTCCTTTTACCTCGCATGCGGCGCACCGACTTCTTCTCCATCTTCTCCTCCTCCTCCTCCTCCACCATCTCCTTCTCTCCTCCTCCTCCTCCTCCTCCTCCTCTTGCTCCTCTATCTTTCTTCTTCTTTTTTCGTGCGGTATTGTCTTCGCTGGCGAGCTCTCCCTTTTCGATGTCCACGCGGCTTTCAGAGGTCCATCTCGCCAACGGATTATCTCTGTCGCATTGCTCTTGGCATTTGTCTTTTTTCTTTCTTTCGCCGTTCGAAGCTCTCCAAATCTCCGGTATACCAAATCGGGATACCTCGGCACGAAGTACTGTTACACGTCGAGAATTATCATTACGTTTTGCGCTGGCAAAAAAATTTCGTCGAATTCTCATTTTCATTCCGCCGGGTCGGCTGTTTCTTTTCTCGCTCGCGTGTACCCGATTTCGAGGATCGACTTTCACCTGGCTGTGGTCAGTGCGAAAATCACGACTACGCTACGCGAGCCCCCTGAGACAATACGAAATCGTCTCAATCCAAATTTATCGCAACGCAATTAAGCGCGAAATGATTTCACCTACTTTTTTTTTACGTCCGATCGTGATTTCACCGAACACTCGTATCTTTTTCTGCGCGAAATTCGTATATTCACTCACGTTAAAAATAAGAGGAGAATTTTGGATAATTTAAAAAATTTATGGGAACAATTATCGCAAGCGATTTGCGAATTTTTCCGCATTTCTCTTAAAAATTTCTCTTTCACCGGGTTATAGATGTATTCTGACGACACAGCGAATAATAAATTATTCTACTCGCTCGAGCGCGGTTTTATCCGACGTCACGGAAAATCGTCGTGAATAAATTAACCGAGTTTCGTCGCTTTCATCGATGATCTTGCCAAATTTATATGCGTCGATGCTAGAGTGCATTCATTCACGGTACGCCGAGCGTGAAATCGCTCTCGGGTAAAAACATAATCATCTTCTGTATTTTAAAGAATTTTTTCTTCCGCCCTAGAATAACATATCTTCTGCTTCGTAGTTGTAATATCTTGAAACGAAAATTCACAAAGTATACGAATAAAACGAATAAATATATTCTTGAAAACTCTTAAGTAATTTCCTGTGCAGTTTGCAACGAAATTTTCCACCTTTTCCGTTCTCACGAGCTCAACGGAATAACCAAACGTTTTTCATTTGGATCCTCCCGGCTCGAGCTAAACTTATCTCATCTCTTTCAACTCACGACTCGGAGAAGAGACCCACTCGACCGAGTTTTCCACGAAGCCCGATGCAATCTCGCTACGGATCTCACGGTACCGTGCAAATTTCCTTGACTTTAACGCGACAAGGAAAAAAGGAAGCACCATGCCCAGACCACCTAACCATCGCGGTATTGTTGTCACCAGCTTGGTGGCTTTCTCGTCCGACCGACGTACACAAAATATTTTTTTCTCTTTTCCAGCTCTACCCCTCTGCCCCTCTCTCTCTCTCTCTCTCTCTCTCGCTCTTTCCCTACCTCCTGGCTAATGCGCCGGGTAGGTGTCCCGATATCGTACGCTGGCATCTGCGTGGCCGGCTGACACCTTGGGTGGCGCTTCGTTTAGTGAAGATATCAAATGCAGATCTAGGGAACCTGCGCGTGCGAGACTGAGTGTTTTGTCTCCTGTCACGGTTGCGCGCGCGTGTCTTCCCCTTTCCCTCGCTCTCTCTTTCTCGCCCTCCCGAGATCGTGTTATTTATGCAAACTCATGTCGCTGCATCGAGACGGCTCAACGCACGCCGCAACGAAAAGACGCGAGAGGTGTTTCGACTTCGCCGTTATTAAGCCAACCAGTACGAATGACAGTAATCCCGGCTCGCTGGAACCTTTCGAGGAGACTTCGAAAATCTCTCTCTCTCTCTCTCTCTCTCTCTTTTATCCGCGTCTGTCGACGATAATAATAAATAATCAATATTTTTTTGAGAAATTTGATTAATTCCTCTACCGATAACTTCTTCCTCCTATCTTCTCTGTCATGAATTATTTCCCAAACCTAAACTTTCGCAATACGCGCCCGCCGTAATTTATTACGAATGAGTCCGCGGATATAATGAAATTCTCGGCGCGCGAGGTGGATTTATTTATCCGTTTTGATTTCTTTTTAAACTGATTATACACGCTCGAGAGCAAGATTTTCGAGGAAAAAGGAACGCTCGCGTGACCCTGATCCAACCGTTCTCGGACGAAACGACGACCTCTCGAATCCCTTCGGCTATACGCGGATTTCTGATTTTTTTACGAGCTATAACTTTAACGAATCGCTAATCCCCCACGAAACGACACCTATTTTTCATCCCAATGCCCGATTTTTTTATTATTATTTAATTTCATCCGCGAGAAATCTATTCACGTGTATTACGAGTTGGGGAGAAGCGCGCGAGACGCAACGACGAAATAAGAAAAAGATGTATCCAGAAGAAAGATGTCGCAGCGCGGCGATGGTATTTAAGATCTTTTGTTAATCCGTTCGAGTTTTGCGGGGGTGTATTCTCGCGAGCACTCGGTGAGTCACGGCAGGTGTGTGTTCCTCTCTGCCGAAGAAGACGAGCGAGGAGACGACGCTCGCGGCGTTCGTTTCTCCTCGTTTTTTTGTCGTTTTTGCTCTTTCCACCTTTTTAAAACGTTACACGAAATAGCCGCACGGAACCGTCCTCCCGCAGGGAATACGTCGAGGAATTACTCCGCCCGGGCAAATTTAACGATGTCGTGCAAAAAGGAAGACCGAGCGAATCGGCATCGGCAACTCTTTTCTCTCCGGCTAGGTTTAAAATGCGACACGCGCGAAAAGGCCGTAAAAAAGCAAACACTGCCGCGAACGTTGAACTCGGCTCGTGTAACTCATCTCGTGGAAGACTGCCCTCGAAAAAACCGCAATAAAATTGGCCGCGCCGATCGGGTCGTTCGCTATGCGAAAAATAAAAGGGCCCGAACGATCAATTGGCGGCGCGAGCCTCTAGGTATATATACCGCCGTGCGGTTTCGATCATTTGTAAGCCGATGGCGTAAGCCCCGCGCTTACCGGTGGCAATTATTTTTCGGATTTTTTATCTCATTAGCCGTGTGGCCGCGTAGACCTCGGAAAAAGTTGCTCCCACGAAAGCCGAAGGAGCGGAGGAGTGAAGGCTCGCGCGAGAGCGAAGGTGGAAGCCGGTACCTACTCTGGTGCCTCGGGGAAGGAATACCGTGTGGAGGGGAAGAAAGATCGCGCGCACGACCCGTCGAGCATGAGCCGTATATATGTATATACGTACATACATAAAGTATATTATATTCCTTTCTCTATCTCTTAGACTCTATCTTCTTAGACTATGATGGGACAGGTGGTAAACCTGGTTCCGCGCGTATACACCTCTTTGTACGCTATCGTCTCTCTATCTCTACTCCCGTACCGCCTCGCGCTTGCTTCTATACGCCAGCGTACTTAGCAAGAGCGTTCACTTCGCTGGATCATCTCTTTCCCTTTCGCTTCCTTCCACTTCTTATCCCGCGCTCCGCTGCGTATTACTTATACTCTCGTTTATTCCCGTCGGAGCTTCGGAACATTCCCGATAAGGAACAATTTCGATCCTCGTTAAAATTTACTTCTACCTGTAAACTTTATTGGTGTGTCTCTGATGAAATTCAACGAATATGAAGCTTCGATTGACCAAATCATTACGATCGAAAGGAGTACGAAGTTAAAATCATAGCTCGAAGTGTAGTTTGAAAAATCACACGGTTCTTCAAAACTTAGTTCCTATCTCTTTTGTTCCTGTTACCTTCTTTACGATCGTTTGATCCCACCTTACAAATTCGCGTAATATAGTGTACAGTGGAATCCCCTGAGCAATGCGAGACAGACGTGAACGGGGCTTCGTCTGAGCCAGTAGGCATTGTCTTCGCAAGCCATTTTTTCCTCGCCGGAGTAGAGATGCTGTACGTGTGTCAATAAACACAGCGCTGCCTCGTAATATACATACCTGTTATTCGAAGACGTCGCGCTCCTTGAGACTTTCAATTCACTGACCGAAGAGAGGGAGAGAGAGAGAGACAAAGTACGCATACGTATATATAATCACAAACGTGTGAATTCGCTCGTTAAAATAAAAAAAAAAATCCGAAGCGAAGAAAGTATATATGTAAATTTTTTTCTCGTCTTGTCGTATATACTTTGTTGGTATTGTGAAGACTGTCGTTAAGCGAAACGGATATAGCCGTTGGTGAATTCCGAGCAGGGGATGGGACTCGGTTACGTACGTGAATTTGCATAACGAATAAGCACGTGGAATACCCGTAATTCTGACGCGGCTCGTCTCGCACTGTATACTGTGCTACTTTATGACCATCATCGGGACGCTCGAGTATGTACGCACAGGATATAACGCCTAGAGGTTGAAAGCGCCATTTTTTCTAATTACCCAATGTTACGTACGGAAAAAAGAATTGAATTCGCGCGAGTAAAAAGTTTCAATTTTACGCTTCGGACGTTGGTCCGCTCGTAAACGTTGAAAGATTTAATATATTGTAAACATACATGTATAATTTCCAAACGCAAACTCCACAGAGTCAACAATCGTACTCCCCATTCAACGAGACACGCCGTTGAATAAACGTAAGTAATTTTTCCTGGCTATATTTACATTTTGAGTGAAAAATGAAATACAGATGTCTACCGCATCGTAATCGATATTTTCGACCGATCGATACAATGAAACCAACTGAAAAGAATCAGTGCTGTGTCCGAGGGAAACGTTCGAGGCACGTCCTGTGAAAAGGATGTTGAAATGAATAAAGTATTCGCATAAATTACCATTTATTTAAATGAAATTTGAATAAAAAGTTCATTCAACACTCTTAATTAACTGTTAATATTTGATTTTATTAATGGCGTTAAACTCAATTGAATATTCTTCGTGAGTGACATCCGATCTAGATACACTCGCTATAAAGGGGGAGCTGCGCGATCGTAATGGCTGTGGGACCGCGGACGGGATGCTTCCCGACGTGTGTGTTTCGGGTGGTCGGTAATCCACAGGAGGGCAGGAACGAGGTAGAATATTTTGGCTGGATCGTCATGGCACGCGTTTACCGATTTATCTCGGTTCTAAACCACCAAGTCGTCTGGGCTCGAGTCCTTCCGGTGCAGTCGAAAACGCTATTGTCGCGCTTAGAAAGACATCACGCCCCGATCGTAAAGAAAACCCTCGCAGGATGCTAGACAATTAGATTCGCGCTGTTGTCCAGAAGTTGGCTCAACACGCTACGAGATGCCCTTTGTCGCTCGCTTTTTTGGTTTGTTCATCTCCCGGACGACCACATTGTAGCCAAACTCGGATAAAAGCGCCAAATTGCTTCGTTGCGCTCGAGCTAGAGTTACACGTTCTGTTCAATTCAAGCTAAATTGTGGAGCAGCCTGGTTTTTTTGTCGCTATCGAAGAGGCGCTATGAAACTTCGGAGAAGATCTCAAAGCCAATGTAAATAGAGGATTCTTGTGGTTACATCGAGGCAAGCCGAATATTCCAACCCCCTCAGAGTATACCTCAGACAGTCGACTACGCTGTTAATACTGCAGGATGGATCGTATCCTCGTAGAAACCATCGCGGATTGTCATTGCGTGGCTTGCACGCGACCTCAAAGGAACATCAAAGGTCTCTTATCCGATGTTATAGTACACGTAAACCACCCGACCCTTCTGTACGTAAATTACGCCAACCGACAACGCGTTAAAAATATCTCGTAGTAGGTTATACAAAGTAATATCAGGGAATAAGAGAGAGAAAAAAATTTCTCCACGAGAGCGTCATCGAATACACCGTCACGACGCGCGAAGAGACTCTAACGCGCTTATTTCGTACGAGGATATGCTCGTTTCTCACGCCCACGCGCGAGCGAGCTTTCGCGGTAGATGGGCCACTCCTATGCGTCGCGTTCAAATTAATCGGGGACCAACTGCTGGCACACGCATCGTATAGGCTGCAAATCGTCGCGCGAAACGCACGGAACGACATTAATATCGCAATGAAGTTCTCCACGGCACAGGCGCGCAAGAGGAATGTCATTATACAATACGAGGGGTTAAGGACCACGAAATAACGAGACGCGCGGACGCCCGCATGGCCGTGTGTGTGTGGGTGGACATTATCCCCGACGCTCGCGCGAGTCCCGCGTCTCGTGGGTTTTAACATCGAGACATCACGGTACGCTTAGCGTGACTCCGTATTATTTGGCGCGAAGAGAGCCGCGCTCTCTCACATATACGGACTTCCCATGACGCGGCTCGAGAGTCGTTAGGCACCATTCAGAATCACCTTAAGTCGCCATCAAGTAGCGACTATTTTCTCCACACCTCCATTCTCCGTCACCTCTCGACGTCGCGCACCGCTCCGGAGATTCTAATTCGATCGAACCCCCGGGCCACTCGACGCTACGACACGACCTGCTGATTCGACAAACATCACCCTCCGTACTACCCCTGCTCATTCGACGACCCTTTGTGAAAATGAGAGGAAAAACTACGACGTACCTGCCACTCGATTTTCCAAAATCGCTGATCCAATAAGAATCGATGCTCGAGTACGAACGATAAGTACGATGGATAATTTTTTCGCCATATTTTCTCAGCTCATTCGACATCTCTAGATACGAATTGGAGCAGGAGATTGATTGATAAAAATGTTCGATGAGATTAAAAAAAGCAAAGGGGGCGCGACGCGTTTCGTAATTGCAGTTAAATTATCTCGGAACGGGATAAATTTATAGAGGCAACCCCTTACGTCCACCAGTCACACAGGAATACGGATTAACACGTTGCGCGGTTAAATGAGTTTTTCGTTTCGTGACCCTCGGGAACGCACCGCTGACGCTCTTTTACGACCGTCCAAGCCGCGGGAGACTCGCACGTATCCACGATTTAATGCTTTATCTTATTTCGTGGCCGACGAACCGTCACATTTTTTCAACGTTTTCGATCTTTTTTCTCTTTTTACGGAATAATTTTTCTGCCGCTCGTAAAAATATATCTCGGACGACTGGCCGAACAGGCGCGTCACATCGTAAACCCGAGGAACCACGTCTCGGAGACGTCTGTATAGATGTGCATGCGTTAAAGACCGATTATCGCCATCATTAATTACCCGCGGTTCGAATAGCCACGAAACACCATCGTCCGGTTCATCGTGTATTCATCTATCGTATTTCACGAAACAAATAAACAAGGATGTACAAAGTAATAAATTCTTTCGCGTACGCAACGCTCATTAATGAAACGAGTTTCGAAACTCACCACTTTCAGCTATTGACGAAAGGCGCTGAAAAACGACCGCGTCTACGACTGTTGTCTCCGAAACAGCGTATTCTTTCAGCCGTCGTTGTTCGCATGTATAACACACGTCCGACGCAGAGAATTATTCTCGACGACGAAAGTATGAGACAAGACGGTCCGTTGTGGGTACAACTTCGGTTAATGTTGGGGTACTTCTTCGCGTTGAACCATTGTTGTTGTTTCGTCCTCTTCATCAAACGAGATTCTCCCATGAGTTTCCTCTCCGCGAAACAATTCGCCAACTCTGTCGTGAATAATTATCTAGCGTAAACGGATCGAACAATTTTTAATAAGAACGATTCTTATCCGAAATATAACTCGGAAGGAGTCAAGGATCGCGTAGACAAAGTCTAATTTGGCGATAGGCACTCTCGCTTTCGGTTAATTGAGGATAAATTGGTTCCAATCTAATTCAAATTAAGACCCGCGTTGAAAGTGTTCGAAACCCTCTCTACAATTACGAAAGCCCGAGATAAACTCGCGGAATTCAATTCGGCGTTTACTGCTCGTTCCGGTAGCTCCTTTATTCGCCAGGAATCTCGGTCTTTTAATTTCATCCTATTTTGCTCTATGCGGATTCGGTACTCTTTGTGCAAAGTAATTGAAATTTGAATAATACGACCAACTCCCGGCGGAGTCAATTTTCATACCGCTGTTTTCTCAACGATAAATCACTCGGTATTGAAAACGAGAATTTAATCCTCCCCGAGAAACCCTAACCGCGCACTCCTAATCTTCGAGTCTGTTGTGCTCCAGCGGAGCGTCGCGTGCGAGACTTTCCGCAAGGTCACCGGCATCCGGTTCCTATCTATCTCGTCTCGACCTTAATTCGCCAGATGTCCGACCGATCGTCCCGCAAAAATTTCGCCGGATCGGTCTGGTGAGCAGCGAAGAACGAAATTTATTCAAATCGCGAACGAATACCTATATACGAATTCAAGCCGGCTCCTCGGAGACGAAGTTCTCGGTTCGGGGCTCGCAATTCCGGGACGATTCTCGCGCGACGATCGTACAATATGAAAATACCCTTTTCCCCCTTTCGGGTTTCACCCTCGCCGGTGCGAGAGCGCTCTCTTGGCCGTGCCACCTGTACGCCGCTTCAAAGCCGGTTATAAAAAGATCCGGCGCGCTTAGAGTGTTCGCAGGAGAGAGAAAAAGAGGAGGGGATTCAAGGAGCAGCTCAGAATGACCAGTACTTTCTATGCGAGATACGAGTTAGGACCACCAGCGGGGACCGTTTCTTTTCTATCTCTCTCTCCCTCTCTCTCCCTCCCCCTGCGGACCGCTCACTCGCCCGCGCGGGCAAACGTGTTTCGAATCGAAACGGTCCGGGAGAGTCCAGCCGCGATAGGGTTTAATTCGACATCAAATCTCGCGATTCAAGGATGGACCCATGAGAAATCCACTCTCGAATGGGAAATGATCCGCGACTCCACTCTCCCTCTATCGTAAATACCCTCAGGTATGGTATGTCCGCCTTGCCTCGTACGAGTATCGTTCGACCGATTTTTCTATTAAAAAATTGACACACGCGGCCGGTTTCCATTTCGGTGAGAGAACAACGCTCCCCAGCTGGAAGAGAGAAACGTACGTTTCCTTCGATAAAATTGAACGTCGAGCGAACGATTAATTTCTCCTTGGAAGGCCAAGGAGTTCGGGATAATTTATGATGACGCGGGTCTCGCGGCGCATCGGTTCCTCTCACGCGCGCGCGCGAGCTTGCCTTAAATCAGGAATCGATGCTACGCATGAGCTAGGCCCGAGCGACCATTAATTACCGGCGAACGCTATTATTCACGAAGATAACGGAAGCGCGGCTATTCTGCGTACGTCTCTCGCGGGAGAGCGGCACGAGCGAGGGAAGGCCAGATAAATGCGTCAATTAAAAGATCGCTCCTCTCTCCTTCGCTCTGGCAATTGGCTAAAAAACCTCCCGTACGTCGAGATAGCATCACCCTCGCGTCCGTCGAGTTCATTTCGAAGGCGCGCATTCGCACGCACCGCGAGTACCGCGCCGACCTTTTAACGGCGAGTTCAATATCGCGAGTCTTCATCGTTCCCGAATCGTAAGAGCGTCAATTATTTTTACCTCGCTCGGCCCTTCGTGACTCTCCGCGTGAGCTCTTTTGGTATACCGTTATTTAAAAATTAATTGTCGATACAATTCGCGGCTTTTTAGCGAAACGAAAACTTCCGAGTCCGCATTAAGGCGTACTCGCTTTCGCGGCTCGAACGGTCCCGTCAACGGTACGTGCAAAAAATAAGTGGAAGAAAGGGAAAGGAGAAAAAGCAGAGACAGTACATATCTTGCACTTACGCGCGAGTACTTTTAACGAAGATTCGCGTTCATTAACGACGTTGCCGCTCTCTCGCGCGCGCGCGGTTCGACCTCGTTACATCGCTCGTCGAATGAAGCATAGTGGAGCAAGCGCGAAATTGCACGTTTGTTTCTCTTCTTCGACTCGGTCTGAAAATTCATTGAGAAAGGAAAAAAAAACGAGAGGATTTAATGATCATAATGCGAGGGTAGAGAAAAAGCTCGCGCGCGCGACTCTCTCGTTATTGAAATTAACCGGCGGGTAATCGGTAAGGCACTCGCACGCCATAAACGGGTCGCCGGAGCGCGAAATCCGCCGCTTGTGGGACGGCCGCGTTGCGTATACTCACCTCGGCGCGGCAAGCTGCGAACGCCATATTTGGGGATGCCTCGATAAATCCGTGGCAGTCCGTGGCTCGAGGATCGAGCGGAACGGCCGAAGGGCGATATCGTCCGATTCGCGAGAGGTCGCGAAGCTCGAGGAGCTTTCACGCGAGATTGAAATTTTCCTCTCGAATGATACTTTCGAGGAGAGAAACGCTCCTCTCGCTTATTTCGGCACTCGAGCGGTTCGTAAATCACAGGGCGCGTACGCGTTCGGCTCGCTCGGGCGCAAGCCCTCATTTTCGATTATTCAGGACGAATCGAACGGGCGCGTCGATCGGCGTGACCGACTCGAATTTCGATATATCGCCGCGAGAAAAATCGCTCGATCTCGAAATTCTCAAAGAGGGGCGAAAAACAATTTCGAGGCTGGCAATTACCGCGATATAGTCTCGGTGCGTGCGCGCCAGCAGGAGCCTGGGATTTGTTTGATATTCACAACGGCGAGCAAAGGCGTGCTAATTGAGCGAGACGCGGAAGAGTTTTGATTACAGAGCAGCGGAAAAGCCCTCGGTGTTTTTCGTCCCGGAGGAGAGGACGAGACGGGACGGAGGCGGGAGCGAGTGGACCACCTAGCGCGTCCACCGCGCGACAAATCCTCTCGCTTCTCTTTCTCGGGGTCAATCGTCATCGACAGATGGCCGAAGTAAGGCCCGACACTCGGCCACGAGAGTGTCATAATCTTCGGTATTGTTGTCCCCCCGGCCGATGCCAATTTGCCTGGTTACCGTGAGCCGGCAAATCACTTTGCGAGGTGCGCTCACCCGAGTAATTCCAATTTCAACCGGCGCGCGAATGTATAAATATCTGTGGCGTATAAAAGGGGTGGCAGGGCGGAAGAACGAAGGTGTTAAAGAGGAACGGGAAGATGAATGAACAGAGCGTCGGCGCGGCATACCATACTTGGGACGCGAAATCCTTTACGACTCTGGTTGATTTGTTGGAGCCGCGAGGCCCTCTTCGACTTTATTTCTCTCTTTCTTCGAGCATAACGAGACGAGGCGTAATGGCCGCGGAAAATATAATAAGACGCTCGCGATAGAACTCGGTAGTCGAATAGCGAGGGCGAGCGTGATTAATGCGCGCTATTGACGATACTCGGAATCTATTCAGAAGTACCAATTATGATCGCTACCGTCGGCTCTTGCGTAATTACGCATATGTATGCGCTCGCCGATGGTTCAACTCGAAGGTGCAATGCGCGTTCGGAAGCCGCTGAAATATATCACGCGCGCCGAGGGCAAAAATAGGAACACGAGTTCGGCTCGTATGTCCAGGAGCGGTTCTTTAATTGAGTTCACACATCGAACTCGCGCGAAGCTCCGTAATGTTATTAAAAGAGGAAGGGAAGGGGCGAGGAGAGACGAGAAAAGGAGAGTACGTTATATCGAGCAGATGGTAGTACAAACGCGCCAACTCTCGAAGTCATCCCCGATGGTATGGCTCTGTGAACGATAAACTCGCTCTTTTGACACGTTCAGGTAGCCAATTTACTACACCGACTTCCATGCAAATCGCTCGAGGTGTTGCCTCTCTTACTTCATCCCTCCCACCGACTACTACCCACTCGCGCGAGTTACGGCCTCGAACTCGTCGAGATAGATGGATCCGACGCAGCTGAACGTTTCAGTCAAGGGGTTAACTAAGACGGAGATATTGTATGGAATCCACGGCAGCTGGATTGGCTTGTCAAATGGCGCACTTAAAGCTCGCACTTAAAGGATGATTGGCTTTGCGACAGGGGCGCGTCGACCCTCGAATCTTTATCGCGACGATTGCCGAAGAAAGGAGAAAGAAATTCTCGTTCCGGAGTTATTTACACCTCGGTAAGAGGGTGAAAGGAGTATTTTGAATTTGTCAAATTAAAAAATGGACGAGCTCCCCGAACGATTGACCGAAAGTCGGGATATCGTTTTCGGCCTCGTATAGTAAAGTCTATCGTGGAGAATTTCCCTAGCGGTAAAGCCCATTCATGGTTTCCATTGAGGCGGACGGATCTGTGGAAAAACGTTTTTACGAGGCTCGTCGGTAGAAGAGATGCTTCCGAGAAAAAGTTCTCTAGTTCATTGTCAGGTTTCATTGACCATTCGTACGGTTAATCGCGGGTGGGCAATCCTTTGACGCGTATGGATCGGCCTCGTACTCCGAAACGGAGCGCGGGTAACACAGGTGGGCACGGCACCGGCCATTGACGAATTCGCGCGACAATGGCTCGCTATTGCTAGCCACCTAACTCGCTACCCAAGGGCCGTTATCGACGACGAAAATCCGAAAGGTGAAATGCTAGTAGCGCGCGTGGGGGGACAGCTCTCTCATTGAAAGCCGGCTCGGGTGTCCGCGCTCGACGAGCAATTTCGCGGCAAGCATTGACCGTCCTTTACGCGCCCAATACATACATAAAGTACACGAGACACTTACCGGTCCTTGAATTGGCAGGAAGCCCACGCCGCTTAACTCCTCTTTCAACGAGATTATCATCGCTTCGCTCTTCTCACCCCAGGGACGCGCGTACACGGAACTCTCGTCGTGAAAGGTCCGACTTTATTCGCATTGTCGTGAATATCGCGCATACGGCAGCCCGCGGCTCGATATTCACGAGCGCGAGCTGCCACTCCAAAGAGAGAAGGACGGAAGGAAGAAAGAGAGAAAGACCGAGAGAGAGAGAGAGAGAGAGAGAGAGAGAGAACACCGTCCATGGATTACCGTACGACTCGCGCGTGCAACTCGCCGCTGGCGATCCCCCTTCATAGTTCGCTTTCTCTCTATCTCGCTATTTCAGAATTACTCGAGACGTCCATTCGACGGACGCGTTTCGCACGATAGGAGCGTATGTACCTTGGGGTGACTTTGACGGTGACCAAAGCTGCTAGACTGAATTTGCAAACGCAGTATTGGAGAGCGCGTCAAAGAGGGATCGTCGGATATTGAATTTGAATTTTGTGCTGAATTGAAACACTTCGGTGTTGACGATACAGATTTTTCCGTTTTTTTTTTATGAATGCTTTTATTATTTGTAAATTAGACGATATCGAAATATCCGTTACCTTCGATAAGAAGATTATCAATTTATTCACAGTCGAATGATTTTATACAATTTCGTTCTTTCATACTCACAGTCGATTCTTGTTTGCGCATTCGACAAGAGTTATATATTTATCTTATGAGAAAAGTAATCCTCGAAGAAGAGGATATAAGACGAACAACAACAGGTAGCCATGTGTTTGTTCTGTTTAAGAGAACTCGAGAGTCGAGTAAAGGTGGAAAGCCTCTTTTGCGAGTTCCGCGACACGTCAATTGGAAACTTTACCAAGACGTAGGCGGAGTTTGAACGTCCGTAGAGAAACAAAAAGCGTTCGTACATAATCGAAGTGGCTGAAGGGCGATTCCCGACCCATCGCCGAGAGATACTCGGCTTTTAATGGCTACTCGTTGTTGAATTTGAATTCGAAGTCACGCGATGTTGACGAGCTCCCTCGAAAAGTCTCTCACTTTTTTATTCGGCATTAACATATTATATATTTTCGGTCCTTCCCACGACTTTTTTTTCCAAGCGATCTTCTCTCTTAACGCGCTGTTTGCACAGACGATGGAAATGCACGGCGAGCCTAATAGGGCTCTAATGGACGAGAAACCCAACCTGCCTCCCTTATACCTTTTACGGCACTTTATACGTCCTTCGTGTGTTTGCGATATCCTCCCTTCGCAACGCAGCGTTGTAATTATTCTCCTACGTCAATTGATACGCTGTTCACTCTCGATTACTTTTTACCTCGTTTTTCCTCTATCCTCCGCATTTTTTTTTCTCTCTTTTTTCGGTCAGCAAGGTTGCGCAGGCGCGCGCTCGATCCTTTGCTCTTCCACGAGTATTTACCGAGAACTCTGTCACAGCGACGAATATCGATTTTACCGAACTTTTGACGGTATATCAAGCGCGAAAAGTTCCCTCGACCGAAGGGGATACGTGTGAATATTCATGCTCAATGTTCGACGACGATATCGCGAGAGACATTCGCTCCTATCTTTCTAGCCCGATCGATCGCATCTTTTTGCCTCGGTGCGAGACCAAACACTCGACGACGCTTTTATTCTCCGTCTTCCACCCATCGAGCTATCTATCATAGTTTCGAGAGGAAAGTTTTAACGACTCCTTCCGTCCCGTCGCGAATAAAATAACCCGCTTGTCACGCCCGAAATGCGAATAATCGATATTACACGATTCCTCGAAGCCGAAACGTCCGCACGGCGGATGCGTTAACGAGCTGCTTGTCGTAGATACGATCGTACAAGCTTTCGTGAGCATTCGCCGAATTATAATTGGCTCGTAATTAATGACACACTCGATATTGACAGATGCGGCCGTGATCGCGATGTGGCAGCGAGACGGCGAGTTACGCGCGCTCGCGCGCGTCAAAACAACGGCCGGGACGGGAGACGGGAGGCGAAGCGATTCTCTTTGAAGCCGGGATTATTTTTAGACTTAATTACCCACACTTTTGGCGCGTAATCGCGATCCCGAGAACATCGACGAATAATCGAGATAGGAAGCGCGGACAAAGGGCCTGTTTTGCCCTTGTATTCGAGACTCCTGCGCATTTTACGCTTAATTAGCCATCGCCGATATAATGGTAATTAGTCGTGCCGTTACGCCAATTACACTACGAATGAATGGTCAAATTCTTCAAATAAAAATTACAGCCAGAGATATGGAAATTGAAATTGAGTTTATTTTCAGTCGTTAAAGTTTCTAAATGCTGTTCGATGTAGATGCATCAATCGCATTCGACAATATTTTCGTCTTCGATTTCGTTTTCTAATACTTACATTAGTCTTCGAAATACCATACGCTGCTAGATGTATATGCATTATTTGTGAGATAATGGCTTTAGTCTGTTTCTAACATGTACGAAGGTGTTTGATAAAATTCACGTGAGACACGCAGTTATATGGGTTCAAAAAGGATGAATTGCATGGAAAAGATTTATTCTTTTTTTTTTTTTCTCATCAAAAAGCGCGACACGCGTTACAATGCGCATCGACGAGGGACAACGATCATAACTATTGTTTAATATAGTGTATACTCGCCTAAAATCGATTGATATCGGTAAATGACTTAATAAATTCCGTTTAATATCACAACACGTTATTCCCTCACTTGTTCTGGAACGGCGTCGAGGTTGCCCTTGCGTCGTTTCGACGCGAGCAGGTCCGCGGTGCGATTGACCAGTGAGATCGAGCGCTTCACGTTGGCCCGATATTCGTCCTCGTACGCTGTGAGGTACAAATTTTTGAGAAAGATTTGATTATCGAGTTCCGAATGCGGCAGGAATCGCTTCGAGCGACTCTGCTGCTGCGCCTCCAATTCATCGAACGTGAGTTGCTTCGAACCGCTCTCTTCGACTTTGTCGTTTCGCTCGTCCGAGTTCTTCTTCGATTCCGGTCCATTCTGCGAGCCTCGCAGAGCCATTAGCTTCCTCTTGGGCGTCGAAGCGTTCTGATCGTCCGGCGTGTTGCGTATTCGTTTGCTTCGGTGCTTCGGTACGTCCTCGCCGCTCTCCTTTGGCTGGATGTCGTTGCCCAGTGTCGGTACGTCCTGGCTGGAGATTGTCGTCGACTGATTATCGTGGTGCTCCACCGATTTCAGGGTCGTCATCGGAGAGGTGCTCTCGGTACCGGGAACGGTACTCTCCTCGGTGACATTCAGTCTATCCTCTATGATATGTTTAAAGAACGCGTACATATCGCCAATGTTGAACGTCGTGCCATTTTTCACAGTGAACTTGTCGATTTTCATTTTCCTTATCAATTCTTCTGTGGCGTTGCGAGCCTCGAGCATGGTTAATTTATCCGCGACGTAACTGTTCACGAATTCGTAAAATCCTTTGTAGTAATTCTTCTTGTGCTTCTTTTTGTCCTTCGACTTCTTCCCTTTGCTCTGATGAGGCTGATTATTCTTCTTATCTTTGTCTTTGCGACTCTGTTTCTCGCTCCACCGTAATGACTTATTATAGAATCGCATTATCTTCTCGAACTCTCGCTTCAATTTTATAAATTCTCTCTGGTTGCGAATTTCGAAATCCGGTCGTACGCGTCCGGTGTTGTTCCTCTTAACCTCCGCCAGATCTATATGGAAGAAGTTCTTACTCATCGAGTTCAATAGCTCGTGCATGCTGTTGTTTGTTTCGTTCTTGAACTGTTTCGCATCGATGCGTAACAACTTTCGATAAATCACTTTCAAGAAATCGACCATCTTTTCATCTCGCGTGTGTGATTTGTTTCCGTGACCAAGATGCTTTTTCCAGAATGAGAAATTCGTTACATTCTGGTTATCGATACTCGTTCCAGTGCTGTTATCGTTATTTTCCTTGCCGTGGTCCTTCGCTTCCATGTGTAGTATCTTCTTACTAATTTTCCGGAAAAACTCGATGAACTTTCTGCAACAAATATTTGGAATTAATACGGGATCGGAAAAATAATAAGTGAATAAATTTGACTGTAAAATTGATTATCGAGTAAGCGAAAGCGATCTTACCTATAGCTAGCGGTGAGGTCCTCGGAGGGATAACCGACCGATCTTCGTCGTCTGCTCCATCTCAATCGCGGATGCTGTCCCAGAATGCACTTTGGTAATTCCTTGGGTCTCCAACTGCCGCTGATGCAAGTGGCTCCGGTCGGTGCGCCCTCGTCGAGAACGTATCCCTTGTCGCAGTCGTACATGATTTGTTTGTTGTTCGGTACCTTCTTGACGTAGGGCCGGTAGTCGTAGACGCCCATGTTGCCAACGAGGAAGACCTTGCCGTTCTCGATCGAACCCGGAAACGGACAGAACAGCTGGATACAGTGGGGTATATCGCCGGTCCAGTTGCCGTAACGGCACTCGACGGATCTCGAGTCGTTGAGTGGACCGCCACCGATCAACTTGAAGCCGTCTTTGCACTTGAAGACCGCCTTCATACCGTGATCCGTCTTTGGGGCTATCACCATGCCGTTTTTCGGGGACTTGGGCATCGTCTTGCATCTGGCCGGCGAGCAGCTCGGGACGATCGACCAAGTGCCGTTATTACAGACTACCGGAGTGCTATTAGCCGCGAACTCGTAATTCTGAACGCACGACACTAACAGCCTCTCACCGTGCTCGACCACGGTAACGTTGTTTATGTGATCCCTTTCGTGACTAGCCACGGTAATGTGTCCATTCTCGATTTGCGGCACGACGCACGGGGCCAGACACTGCGGAAGTGGATAACGCCACTTGCCGTCCACCTGACAAACCGACGACGTGTTACCCTCGAGCTTCATGTGGTCGTTACATCGGAATATAATGCTCGCGCCGAGTCCAGTACCTACGTAGAGCGAGAAATGCAGACGCGATCGAAAAATACAGTTTTATAAATAGAGAGTGCTCACGTATACGTTTATTTACCTGTCTCTATATTCTCGATCCAGCCGTTGTACAAAACGCCAGGTGAACCGCAATTAATCTCTTGACAAGAAGGCATTTTTCCCGTCCACTTGCGATCGGCGCCACATCGCCTCGTCCCCTGTCCTACCACCGTGTAACCGTATTTGCATTCGTACGAGACAATAGAATTGTAAGCATAGGAAGTGTAAACGGCCTTTCCGTATTCTGGATCGTCCGGCTTTGGACATTGCACCGCTGAAACCTATCGCATATACTCGTGCGTATTAACGAATCAACGAGCCGACTCTAATTCGGTATCGATAGAAAAAAAAAAAAAAAACAGAGCAACGCGGTGTGCGCGATCTAAATACCTTGACGCATTGTGGCGACTCGGACGGCAGCCAGACTCCTCCGGCGGTGCAGACTTTCTCGGCTTTGCCAATCAGCTCGAATCCATCGGCACAGTGATAAGAGACACGGCAGTCGTAGGTGTAGCACTCACCTGAACAGACATTTATGAAAACACGCGTTAATTCACTGCACGATATCTCAGGGCGTATCGAGAAGATGGAATTGTAGGAATACCGGCGTGCCATCCGTTGGCGATATCCGCCGGTGATCCGCAGCTCTCGGGCTCGCAGACGATGTCCGGGCCGAACCAGCTAGCCGTGTCGTCCATCATCAGGCATTTGGCTTTCCTCACTCCCGAGGTGACGTATCCGTGATTGCAGAAATATTGCACCATGCTGTTGAGATCGAAGGTCGTCTGCTCGACGAGGGCCGTGTGCCGCGCGTTCTTTATCTTCGGCGGTTGAACGCAAAACGATCTCCGATCCTTTTTGCAGGAAGGCGTCGTGCCGGTCCAGTGTCCGTCGGCGCGACAGGTACGCTCGGCCAGACCGACAGTGAAATAATCCGGATCGCACTCGTATTTCGCCCGATCGCCGAATAGCCTGCCAGTCACGGTCAAAACTCCGTTTTGTATATCCGTCAACTCGGGACACTCGCGTTCCGGCTTTATGCACGACATACCGCACGCACCGTCGCATCGGCATTTCTTTTTCTTGCTCTTGCAGTCTTCGTCGGTGGAGCATTTTCGCAGACATTTCTGGCCCAGTATCTCGGCCTGCTCCTCGTCCCGAGGACAATCCGCCGACGGTGAATTCCGTGGATTCTTGTAAATTCTTCCGTCGTCGTCTACCTCGGGCTTCGGCTGATAACCACCGTCCTCGTCGTCCTCGTCCTCGTCGTCCTCGTCCCAGTCGTCGTCGTCGTCGTCGTCCACGGCCGTCCGCTGGCGCAGCTTCGACTCCGACGTCAAAAACTGACAGCACAACAACAACAGCAGAACCAGCGCGTTCGTCTTCATCTCTACCGCACGAGTCTACGAAACGATATGAGGAATTTCTCGTACGAGAGAATCTCGATTCTCCTCCCGTTTCTCCTCGATTCCTCTTCTCGCGACACTAACCGTCCTCGGCGCGATGCTTGAGAGAGCGTCGCCGAATTATTACATGACCGACGTGCGTCGGAGCGACGTGTATACGCGCGAGAAGTCTCGCTCGGAACGTCTGGCGGGTGGCGCGCGCGTTATTTCACCGCGATACGTCCATAGGGCGCATTATCGCGAGCCGTGTGTCCCGGTTACTCAGCCTCGGACTCTCATCCTCGTTCGCGTACGCGGCGACTACTCGTAATCCGCGGGGGTCTGGGTTCTTACTCCCGGTCGGAGAGGATTACTGATCCTGGCTCACTTCCGCGCGCTTTTTTCCCCTTTATCGTGCGGACTGCAGTCGCCGCGTACCGCCCGGAATTCCAGAATAGTCGCGCAACACACTCTGCGCATCTAGCCTGTTCAATACATCTCGCGAGTCTGGCAGCCTCCAGCAGATGGCGGCCGGCGCGTAACCACCCCTCCACCCCCTACTTCTGTCTCTCTCCCTCTTGCGCCCCTCCATGTACATATATTTATAAGAGGGTTACTCTCACGGGGGATGCGCGCACAGAGACCCGTGTTCGTGCTTGCTCCAATTTTATTCTCATCCGTCACGATTACTTCGCGGGTCAACGAACGGGCGAAGGGGGCGTGTGTTCGCGGGAAAAGGGGTAGTAAAAGAATCCGTTTCGAGTATCTTGTTAACGAATGTATACTTTTACCTTTCGAGCGCGGATCCAAATTGATGTAGCGAGAGCGCCAGGGAGCGTCCTGA
>NCVS01000178.1:227669-251441 GCA_003055095.1 Goniozus legneri | reverse complement strand
ACTGGTAGGAGCGCAAGGAGCCCTCGGTACGCATTGCGTGCGCAACCCATTGCGAGCCGTTCAAACGTATCGAGCGTACTTTCACAAATTATCATTGAATCTGTAGAGCAGGTGACCGCTTCGCGGAATGTGTAACAGGTGCCTCGCGCGAAATCGGTACTGTTGCCCAACTCTGCCGATCCCGGGGAGGAGAAGTCGCGGAGGAGGGGGAGCAAAAAGTTCGCAGCGGCTCGTCGCGTCAAGTGCGTCAAGTACAGATTTACTTTCGAATCGAAAGCACATTATACGCCGTGAAAAATAAATTACGCGGCTGTTCGCCCGGCGCAGAAGCTCGCTCGGGGCGGCCATCGCGGTATATTATCGACGAACGTGATTTTTATGAAACGCGCCGTACGACGCGCGCTTTCCCCTCTTTTAGGGAATTTAATGCGCTGGCATGACGAGCGGGAGATAAAAAATTCTCCAAGACGGGTTTTTACTGGAAGGAACAAATTTGTCAGCGCATTCTGCCGGACGGATAATCGTAAGCATGTGCGTAAGCGTACGGGCGACGAGCAGCGGAGGTCTCGTCGTAAAGAACGGAGTCAGCGCGCGGTCGTGCACGCTCGACGGAGGCGTGGAAACGAGAGCCAGGACCCGTCCTCGCGCGATAGTCCCATGGGACGCGTAAACTATAAAATCCACCCACGGCATAAAGCCGCAGGAGTTATTGCGAAGCGTCAACTTCGCACCTGGATGCCTCCTGCCTTCCTATTCCAACCGACGCCTTCGCCAACATTTACTTCTATCGCTTCAACGGGTTATCAACAATTTTTACTTCTCCCCGTATTTCATTCGAGCCTGTTTATTTCGTCAATACGTTCTATTACCGCGAAATCGCCCACGGTATTTTCAATTTTGCCCGAAAATCTGTAAACAATGTACATCCATTTACGATATCGAATTGTCAGCCGAACGACAGAGAATCGAGTGACGAGGAGGGCGGGCAAAAAATATTACAACCGAGAAAGGCAAAACGCGATGGTGCACCATAATAGAGAGCGTGCGGGGGTAAATCAATTTGCGACGAGTGGTCGTGTAATTATTTATCGCCGGTGACGCAATATCGTTCCCCTTCCCGATTCGCTCATCGAAAATGGACCAGCTGCGCGAACGTTTTCGCACCGCGAGCGGTACGGGCGATACAGGTGTCGTTTGCATATCGGAAACTTTCGAATGGCTACGGTCCGCTTGCAGAGGTTTAAAAAGCTTTTTAATTTACGGCGTTTATTTATCGATACGCGTACGTCGCGCGCTTGGAAATGCTTCCCTCGCGGCAGAGGAAAATGAACGAAAATAAAACGAGCGAGATAACAAATACCTGGTGGATTCGGTGCGGTTGAAACGACTAGTCGCGGCTCACGGGAACCCAGTTCTCTGCGATAATTTTATGGGCGGTTGGGGAGAAGGTGCGAGATCGTTTCGCGAAAAAGGCGAGAGAAAGAGTCCCGCGGTATAATTACGTCCGTGGGGTACACGGGAATCCGACACTCGGGCGCGTTTATTCTCGGTCCCTCGCGCGCTAAAACCGTAAGTGAGATGCTCGAATTCAGATACCGGACGTTACTCGACTCGGTGGAGCTCGCAAGGCCACCGGCCGATACACATTGCGAGGGTTCAGGAGGAGCCGGCGATGCAGATATGGTTTATATATTGGGGCTCATTGTGAAACTCCTTCCGCGGCGCAGTGGCGTAGCCACGATACCCGGTCGGTCTCTCCTTTGCCACCGAGAAAAATACATTTTTAGATTAAGCGAAACAGTCCACCCGAGGTATAATACGCTCGGCGCGCAGCCTGGCCGGTGTGTGCGATATTATGATAATAACGAAATTGGAAATTGAAAAGGCCGGATCGATCCCGACGAGATATCGACGCTAGTGACCCAGTCGGTATAATAACGTGTATAGATGCTAGCGGATACCCGTACTCGGGAAGACCCATACTAATGCTCCAGTTTGTAAGGGTTATCTCGCGACGTGATCCCGGGACGCGAGGAGCGCTCGGGGAGCGCTCGGGGAGACAGAGGGACTCGGCGGGGAGAGAAGAAAGACGGATTTGTTTCGCCGTAACGCGCGGCAGCGCATAAACCAAGGGCTGGCCTGGCCATCCGTATCGGGCTGCTCGCGAGCTCGGGGATTATAAAACGCGAGAGCCGCGCATCGAATGCCGATCGTTTGTGGGAAATCCGGTCCGCACCACCGTACTACGTATTCGTGCGGATACGAGGGTGTCCGGGAGGGATAACGCTCGGACGAAAAAGAAAAAAAAAAAATTACGAATGCCTCGCGTTCCGTCGTGACGTAGCGTGTAGGATAATGCGCGGTGATTACGTATTTACGAGCGCGCGCGAGCGAGCCAGCGAGCGTGCATTTTACGCCGATCGGCTCGATCGATTTTTATCGGCGCGACATGAAAGCTAATGGGATGGAAACTGTTTAAAAAAAAAAAAAAAAGAACGTCGAGGTCGGGAGAAAAAAAAACAGCGGGCGCGTTATTTTTCTCTCTTTCTTTTATTCTCGCGGGTGAACTCGAAAGCGGGAGAAAGCAGGGTCGGCGATTCTTTTTTTCGCGCGGTGTCGTATCCGACGAATTTGCGCATTTTTTTCTCCTCTTCTCTCCCCCCGCGTTACCTTCGAGCGCGTATAGCACGCTCGCTCGCAAAAGGCAGCGATTTCAATTCGGAGCGCGTACCGTCTCGGACAAATTAGCATTCCGCTCTCGCGATAATTCACAAAATCGCGAATCTCTGGCAGCTGTTTGCGCTCGGAATACATCCCGCGAGAGTAATTAAGCCCTTTCTCTCTCCGTTCCTCTCCACCTCTTCCCACCCGTCGCGCGCCGAAAATACAGGACCGGCTCGCTTTTATAGTGGAACACGAGCGAAAACAGTTAACCGGCTCGCGCGATACTTTTTACGCGCGCCTGTGTGGGACGCGCGCGTGTATACGTGTGTACGTGTCAGCGAAACCGAAGGAACGGTTACGCGCTCGCGAATAAAATATTTTTCCGCCGAGGTTTATGAGTCGAGAGCTTTTTCTCTTTTTAATATTTTTCGTGCGCGGTTATATGCCCGCGGAGTCGATAAATTTCGCCGACGACCGTTAATATACGAAAATTTTTAACAGAGTGGCGGGATTCCGCGACTCGGCCAGCTGCCCCCGACGTCGATTCATAATTAATAAATCGACTTATAATCGATCGATAAATAATTCTCAATTAGCCGTATTCATTCCCACCGAGCGCGTTTCGTTTCCCTCGCGTTCCTCTTGCCCGATTATCGAGATACGTTGAATCTTCGTTCGAGATTATTTTGCCGATGGGGGGGCAAGGGAGAAGGTAATTTTTAAGAGCGCCCGAGAGTGAAAAGAGGGAAAACGCTGAAAACAGTTTCGAAATTCCGCGCATGCCGAGCGTACGCAGATGCTCGAGTGGCCGCATATAATATACCAAGTCCACCAAGTCGCATAAGCGCGCGTATTATATAGCATGCACCGTGTGCTCGCGAAAGGCAATTAGACCCAAATGCACGATTCGTGTAATGCACTCTCGACTTTTTTTCATACAGTTTCTCCGAGGGTTCATCATCAAGGTCGAGTACCGTTGCTAATTTCACGAATTGCCCGCGGAGCGAACTCCGTGTGCGCGAACGTGTGTCGTCTTTCCCCCTCCCCTACCCCTCCCATCCTCTCCTCTTTTTTTAACCCCTGTCCCGTTTTTAATTACACATCGTCCTAATTTATCGCGAGATCCCCACCGCGGTGGCGACTCGATCAGATAAAACCCCCGGCTGCGCATAAACCACGTCGTCGTATAAAACTCCTTTTATATCCAGAACCAACGTCCGGTCCCAACGATCTCCCGGCTCTCGAATTTCCTCCCGTTGCTAAATTTTCAATAATTTTTTTCTCGACTCGTGTCATTTCGCCGAATTACAAGTTCTCGCTCCTCTCTCTCCCTCTATCTCGCCTTTATTTCTTCACTTCTGATTCCCCCGTATAACGTATAGGATAGGAGGATCCAAGGCAGCATACTTTTCCATACATCGCGCGCGCTCTATCCTCTCCTTCTCCTTCATCCACGCTCCTTCGCTCAACCCGTTCACCTCCTTCTCCTCCTCCTCCTCCTCTTCCTCCTCCTCCTCGGCTCGTTCGTACGCGCGCCGCGCGCGCTCTTTGTCTCGCCGTCTTTCTCGCGCTCCCTCGATCTCTCGCTCCCACTCGGCTCGCGAGACGTGCGTCCTGCCTGCGGCCGCCCACGCGCCGACCCGACGCCCTACCCATCCCCATTCCATAATGCTCCCTCTCCCTCCCTCGCTCTCTGTCTTTCCCAGCGGCATCCGACTCGCGCGTCCCTCTCATCCTCCGCGTCACGATTCTCGCGCGATCTCGCAGACGCGACGCCACACGCTCGGTAGCCCAACGCGAGATTATTACATACGCCGAGGTAGAATTCATCTCTCGATCGTCTTCGAGTTTTCGATACCCTCGAAAGCTCCAACTTGTATCTCGATCGCGCAATAAAAATTATTTCTTGCGATCGTAAAGCGCTATATTAACATATGACATAATTGCCGCCAGTGCAATAAACTTTTACTTTAATTGTCCCTCGTGTACGGTATCACCGGCGATAAAAAAAAAAAAGAAATAACGAATGAAAAAAATCCGGTCGCGGAGAAGAGTTTCTCTTTGTACGAATCGCCGCGCCTCGTACCTCTCTCACTCCCGCTATACTCTCCCTCCTTCTCTTCCTCTTCAAAGGCTTTTTTTTTTATTTTTCGATTTCGATACGAGCTCTCATTTCGACGTATATGATATTCGAAAATGAATAATCGCGAACCGTTTGGGCTCGAAGTGGGTCGCGTCGAATGCAGATATCGCGCCCGTGCTGTGCGAATGCACGTTGCGAATCGAGCCGCACCACATTTCGAGCTTCTATATGTATATTCTTATGTTTGTCAGGGCGAATTAAACGAGAAATATCGAGATAAAGGATTGAGCGATGGTCGTGTCCAATACGCGTATTATGAGGTAACGGTATACTTGTACGATCGACGCGTTAAAAGATAAAGAGGAGAGAAGCCAAGTCGCAATGGATATCGGGAGTGCGAAACGAGAAGAGAAAGGGCCAAATGACAAGTGGAAGTTTCGCGTCTCGGTGACTCAATTGCGCAAAATTTTATCTTTGTTTCTTTCGGCTAACCGAATATCGTTTATTGAAATATCGTACGCTCTTATTAATGCGGTATCGTAACAATTGGAACGCGCATTTCTCTTCCGAATGATATGTAATAAAATGTTGTAATATACATACATACATTTACGAATAATTAAATTCCCCTCGTACAACGTAAACAAGTCTAAATTTCGTTCATTATACCAACGAATTTCCCAGTTACCCGAACGAGAAACCGGATCTCCCGATAATTGAATTCATTTGTCAATTGTTTGACGAATGCCCTCGCGAATTTATACCTGGGCGGTCTTGATTCGTACCGCGCGTTTTAATTTACAATTAGCGCACGTACTTTCATCATCCCGGCTCCGTGTAATTGCTACGTTGGAAGGAAGCCCGAGAATCACGTATGGTCGAAAACAAACGGCAAAAGTTTCTCGCGCGTCGTTCCTCTCATTATCGTTATTCCCCTCAAAACGAGAAGCAAAAAGCGCTATCGGTCGAAAAAATTTCCACCTCGTTTGTTTCCATTCTACGTATTCGCGAGCCGGGACGATTAAAATCCGCGTTCAGAAGCGCGCCGCGTAACATGTGGCGAACGAATTGAACGGTCGATGACGCGGGTTGCGTCACGCGCGCATGCAGCTGCCGTGTGTCTTGCGCATTAAATCGCGGAAATAATTTCCCCCTTGCGAGCGAGCTCACGAAGCTCGTGCAAGGGTATACATGCACCGCGAGAGTATCGGGCAGCATCTTTGAACTCGCGCACTGCGCTGTTCCGTGTGCTATTCTACACTTCTCCCCCCTCTCTCTCTCTCTCTCTCTCTCTCGCGCGCTTTACGCTTCACATCAAAACCTCATAGAACATAACGCGAGAAGGTCGTGCGAGCGGCCGCCGCGCATCGTTTGCAACTTGGAATGCAGTTTCGATGTTACAACGCGCCACCTGGTCTTACAGGTGAATATATAGGTATATCGGTGCACGGCTAAGCGCGTTTACTCATCGGACGAGAAGGGCCAGCTCCCATGGGAACTGCGCTCGAATATGTAGCGCGAACGGGAGCCAGCGAGGAGCTATCGAGCGATATAGTTGACCGAAATCACTTGGCACGGTTAATTAACTCGCGCGGGCGAAATTCGCACGGGACCGCATCGCGCGTCCACCGCGAGACCTTTTATGGATAGTCATCATCGTACACACACCGCGCCGGGGGTAATGCTTATAATAACCCTCGTAAATTCGCTCCCGATATACGCCTTTGCCTACTTTTTCAATCTGCCGCCCTAAATTACGGCTTTTCGCGTGTCTCCTCAATCATTTTCTCATTTATTTTCCCATCGAGCGTTTAGTGGATTAACAATCAGGATGGAACGCTCTCCCCTTTTAAGACACGAATTTTATCTCGAAATCGCAATCAGGGGACAGGACTCGTCCAGGGATTTGGTTTGAACGGTTTATGGTTATTAATATAGCGTATTCTCGATAGAAGCGTTATGGACGTATTAAGGACTCTCGAGTGGGTAACAAAATTTAAATTGATCAACGCTGGATGCTCGAGTTGAAATATTTCGGTATAACCATGCAAAATAAAACAGAGAAACTTTTGATTCCATTTCTTTCATTAATCGGATATTGCTTTGACCGTTAAACATAAAAGCACTGGACCGCTCCGCATCCAACTCCACACGCCCGTCAACGACGATTACCAACGAAACGAACATTTGACGATACTCATAAATCATTTATCGCACGATATTGTGATTTTTTTCCTTTATACTACAATATTGATGTTTGATCGAAGTGAATTATTCGAATAATGCATCACGATGAATGTAATTCAATAATTTCGACCGCGGCGATATAAAATTCGATCGTCGATTTGTATACGCGTACCATCGGAATCGTTCAATGCGTTAAAACAAAAATTTCCTTTTCGGGCGCAATTAATCCACACTGCGGACGAAATCAATTTCCAACGGCGGGCAACAAAGTGAAAGCGGATTGAATTGATTACGCGGGGAATAAATATTTAACGACCGAAATTAATAATTTTTCATTCTCCCTCATCTCGCGAGGACCGAGGAAAGAGAGCGAGCGGACAAATTGCAGCAACACCCGTAGATATTGTAGAGCGAATCGTGCGAAATCGAACGTCTATTAATAATTTCCACGCGTATAATAATACGTCGATACTTTACATTCGTGTACGTTATTCGGTTCTAGAATGAGAGAGTAGGGATGTCGATTCCCGCAAAAATCGGTTATGCGTTATCGATCGGTTGGGTATATGTGGGCATGGGAGGCTTTCGAAAGGAAGATTGGCTACTGCCAAAACCAATAATTGCATACGAGATTGCGGGACGCGGTAGGCAGCGCGCCAGAGGGGGCGAGAGAAAGAGAAAGAGCCGCGAATAGCGTTTCGGTATAGTGGGAGAGATAAAAGCGGATGAACAAAACGGGAAGAAATGGGGGACGTAAGTAGGCGGTCGAGAGCATTTCGTTTCTTGCCACTGCGAGACGTGACGTGGCGAGGATGCGGGAATAGGAAAGAGAGAGAGAGAGAGAGAGGGGAGGGGGGCGAGAGCGAGGGGCAATTTGCGGTATGCTGCGAATGTTTCATCACTGGCGAGCTACTCACCGGCGAGCTACCGAATTTCAGATGAGCTACCGGCAACGCGAGCGCGAGCGAGAGCACGGCCCGGGTGAATATCGCACGCCGCGTCAGCCGTTCAAGACGCGTAATTGAAATTCGCCGCGCTGCCCCACGGGAAGCCGCTTCGACCGCAAAAATTCCACAACCAAATTCATTTATCGAAAGTAAAACTATTTTTCCTTTATTTTTTTTTTTTTTTACAATTCTTTCGGCGTACATCACCGAGCGCTATCGACATTGTCTACGGTATTCGAAGCCCGTGCTTGGAAAACGCGAGCCGATAAACGATCCGAGTTCCGAACGTCAGTCAATCGCAGCCGGATTCATAATTGAAATTTCGCTGAATTCGCGCGACCGCAAATCTCGTCCGCTGGGATAACGAAAACGCGCTCCCGGCTCGCGACATTGCCGCAATTTGCATCGGTACATTGTCCGCTCGCTCTTGCGCGTAAATCCTCTCGTTTTGTATCCGAGTCTCGATCTATTCTCGCTGTTGCGTCCGTCGAAAAAAAAAAAAAAAAAAAAACAAAATTCAATCGAGATGAAAATTGGACGGATTCGCTGGAGTAAATATTTCGCAGTCGCTATACTTATGGGCGGGCGTTTCCCATCCTCTCGTATCCCCTCGTTCCAAGGCCGTGAGACCATGCGCGGGATTTAACGGATCGGGCGTGAGACGGAAGCGCGAAGATTCGGCGAACGGCGATAAAAAGGAGAAAGAGAGAGAAAGAGAGAGAAAGAGAGAGTGAGAGTGGGAGAGGGTACCCATCCAAATCCGGTCGTCGTCGAGCAGGATTAGGATCGTCTTTTAGTTTTATCAAGTCGGATTAGGTCGCTTTTAGGAACGAACCCTACTGGTATAATTTACCGAGCGTGAATTTTTTGCTCCTAATCGGTATTTTTAATTTCGTTTCCTACAAAGCCTTAGAGGATGGCGAACGGTTCGAAGAACGATCGAGAACCGGCGATACGATGCACGCACGGCGAGCGCTCGATGAGAGCGCGACAGTGACATTAGTTACTCCGGACAGTGATTTAGAACGCTCGGCGTATAACCGAACGAAAATATTTCACGTTCGGTTATTCGGTTAAACGCGGGCGTAGCGCGTTCATTTGCATGACCATTTACCAGCGCGTATTCTGTAATACGGGGCATCGATATCGCCGGTCAGCGTATAAGGAGCGACTTACCTCCGCGGACTGTCAACGTGGAGGCCATTGTCGGTCGACAGATGGGGCTCCAATGGAGAACACGTGTGAGACGTTCGCGAATGTATATACATATTCTATATGTGTATAAATACACGCCTACCGAGACCGTAAATGTACGAGAGAAAAAAAGCGTTGTCCCCGGTGGCGAACTCGTGACCTCCCTCAAGCCGGAAAACAAAAGGGAAGGGAGTAGACGCGAGTGTCGCACATCTGGATCCGCGAGCACTCCGACTCGGACGGACCCAGAGAGGCGCGCCTCTCTGGGGAGAGAAACAAAAATTTCGCTTATCGAACGAAAACAAAAAAAAAATTCGACTTTCCTATACTTTTTTTTACGAAGGGAAAACATCTCCTCTTATCGTCAAACGACGACGTTTAGAAATGGGTTCTGGAACCTCGGATAGGAGAGCGAGACGAATATAAAGAAATCGTAATCGCGGCACTTAGCGAGATTACTCGCGCAGGTGAGCGAAAAGGGTGTATCTCGATGAGTCGGGGGGGGGGGGAGAAAAAAGAAGCGCGAGGAAAATTGAAATTCTCCCCGCGCGAGATGAAAAAAAGTCGAAATCGTAAAGATACGTTTTACTGCTCGACGCTTGCCCGAACCCGGGGTGAAAATACGTCCCTGAGTAGCGTTTATCTCGCGGACTCGGTCGGTTAAATGCCTGTAACCTAACACTGCGAGCTCGAGTCCCGGAGACAGATAGCGGCCCCGGTGGTATGCGCAACGAGGCTCGCGTATACTCTTCCTTTCGGGGAAGCGAGCCACGCACGCTGGATACTCTCGCGATTTCGGATCTCGCTTCGTATCGGGATGTCCCAATTAGGTATTTCGCTGTAATAACACGCGATCTCTCGAGTTTGAAGCTTCGAGGAATCGCGAAACTCGTGTAACGTGATTTTTTTTCTCACCCGAACGAAATCACGTTCCGGGACTTCCATAACGAGCGACCAGTTCGCTCGTCCCGGAGACGTGAAAACTTATGCGACACACGCATGCGAGTGGGTTTTTTTTTCTCAACGGAAATTCAAATGCACCCGAGGAGATTCTATCGCGCGAGAGGGTCACGTTCGACACGGGGCGCTCTGTCACACGGATTCGTTACGTTCAACGACGACGCGACAACGAGATTCTTTTCAATGGACGGGGGCAGAGAACGTCGAGCGGTATTAATCATCTTGCCTCCTCGAATATTTTTTTCTCGTTCAATTTGAAGAACGCCAAATAGTCGCGCGACTCGAAAGAGTCGTACGACTGAAAGGAAACGACGAAGGCTCGAACGTTACCCTTTTTCGTCTCCGGACGAGAGAGCACTTACGATTCACCGTGAAGGATCTATTTAGATGGAAAACTAATACAGACTTTTACATTTCTTTTTTTTTTATTTATCTCTCTTCAAAGAAATTCCATGCCGAAAGTGAACTCATCGACAAAACGGTCATGCGCGCTCTCGTTGTGGAATCTCGAAAACTCGGGTTTCGTATGGAGTCTAGGGGTCCGGGAATGTTTAGTAAACGGGGTATGCGTTTCACGTCGTGTGTCGGTGATTCGTTAAAGAGAGAGGAACGCGTCGGGCACGCGGCAAAAGGATACTATAAACGAGAGACCGCGACAGGTGTGTATCGCTCGTACACATATGGGTGCACACGAGCGTGAAATTTGAGTAACGCGTGGTGTAAGAGAAGCCCGCTCTCTCTCGCCGTGCGCGCTCTCGTTTCATTAAATATGCGTAAAGGATAGCGTTGACAATGCCGCGGTACCCCCCTGCATCCTCCGAATGCTGGTCATCGCGATCATCGAGGTCGAAGCGATTTAAACTCTACTCGGATCGAGTAGAGTACTGGCATTCGCGATACGCTATTCACCGTACGCGGCGAGTGAGCTCGCTCGTTATATTACTGGAATGAAAATAAATGAATAATAGCCGCGCGCTATTTGCCGAAAGCGTATAAACTGCATCGCGAGTATCGGAAGCGCGACGCGAGCGTATAACGACGGGTTGACTTTTATCGCGCCCGGGGAGAGCAACAATAAACGAAAATTTCACCAGATACCAGCCCGAACGAGCTTTAATCTTGACAAATGAGTCGTAAAAAGATTTCTAGCCTCCGCAATGCGGCCGATGAACGTTATTTTTTTTATACCGCGTATTTTTTCTTCCATTTTATTCCCGTCTTCATCTACGAGCCGTTAAATCCATTGTAGCACCGGCCGTTCGAGGTTACTATTCCTCGTTCCGCGGTCCTTGGTCGATTTCAGTTTTTCCTTATGACTCCGTGGGTTTGTTTTCGAGAGTACAGAATGCACCGAGTGTCGAGCACTCGACGATCGCGTTTCACCCGAAGAGTGTCACGCACACGCGCCTTGCACTCGAGTAAGGTGCGATCCACTCGAACGTAACGAAATGCAGGAGGCCTGTCGACGTATCGAGAATTTTTTCCCTTTCTTCTCACCGCGAGGAGAAGAAACGCGCGCGCCGAGTTCCGGGGGAGATCCGCGTAACAACCTCCCAAGTCCTTGAGTGTAAAGTCAGTCGCGCGTGGCGTTCTCAATGGATTTCGCGCGTTTCTTTTATCCTGTTCCCTTTTCTCCCATTGCCCGTAGGTCCCATCGACGCGGGCTCTCGAGTGTCTCGAGAGTTTTCCCCCAAACTCGAGTGGAAAAAAGCTTCTCCGATGTGCGTATCTGCAAATCGTCCGGTCCGATATTATCCGCGCGAGGGAAACTTCCGGTCCTCTAATGACCTACCCGCTTTTTCGTAAGAGAAACGAAACGTGAAATCTCTTTTCTTCGTTCACGCTTTTCACGCTGCGTTGCGTGTTGCCCTGTTTGCGCACAAATAATCATCGGACGGTTCTCGAAAACGTACCGGGACGATATATCTGGCGGGAGAACGAAATCACGTAGGTGCGCCGGTGAAGTAAATCGTTTTCGCTCAATTCGATCTGGCGCGCGCGGCCGTTATTGACAGAAACACTGACGGAGTTTACGTGAGAAAAGGGGGGAGAGAAGAGGAACGATGGATCGGGATTCCAACCACGTAGGAGACGCTTCCTGTTTTCACGATGGGGATATTTATCTGTTTCTCGTGAGCGCGACAGAGGACGAGTGAATCCCTTGCCTGAAACAACACCTAACGCACGACGAAAGGGTCGCGCAACCGAGGGGGCTGCTTGTATCTAACCGCTCATCTTTCTGTCCAAACTGAAAACACATCTCGGTCAGTGATTTTGTCTATAAGACAGCGTTCGAGGACGTACCTGCGTCACTACCCGCTATATGTTCCTGCTCGTGTATGTATACGAGAAGAAAAGACCCGAACGTACACTCGACACTCTGCGCATCCCGTCCGTGGGGGACGAGGCGTGTATGCACGTCCAACGAATCTCGCCTTTAACGGTGAAAACTCCCCCGAGATTGTCCCTCCGCATCACTGTAATTCTCGGCAAGGCTCTCTCTCTCTCTCTCTCTCTCAGTCCGCCATTATCCCTTTCGCGGGCACGCGAGCAAGCATGTGTCAGAACCCGTCATGCATACCTTCGGTGCCGCATTTATCGCCACATCTGCGTGATTTTTCGCCAAGCGATTTTCAATTTAGACACGCTTTTCGCGTGCGCTCGCCAAGTTACGAGACAGGCGTATAAAACTATTACGGCGCTCGCTATCGCGTAACCTTTTTCGTCGTGTGAATCTCGCAGCTGCGATCATTGTTACTCCTACGCGAGACGCGATGTGAATACCGAGAGCTCGAGCTCATTCTCTTCCGTCTTCTTCGCTCGAGCCTGCACGCGCGACTGCATTCTCGGGAAAAGCATGTAGACATTTTATCTAAAATCATCGGTTTAGTTAAATAATAATTTTCTCTTAATTTCTCCCGTGTATTTCCCTTTTTTATTACTTTAGGCACGTGCTCCGCACCATAAGTCTTTTTTCGTACTGTCTTTTATAAATTGGAGTACAGATAACAACTTAGTAACTGTGTAAATATAAGATTCATACTCCTTCAGAGGCAATTCTACGTCGAATATACCTACAAGAGTTTTACCGCATACGAATGGACTACCCCATGATGACTGCAAAGAAATAACAGGTTAAGATTTAACGAAATATTTACGAATCTTTCAGCTCTTACCCATCGATAGTTATCCGTTTTCACATTTGCGATACTTAACGATGGAGGAAGAAAAACCTCCCTTGTTTTGGACACGCACGAAACGTAATTCCCATTCATCAATTGCGTAAAGTTCGTACCCAGTAGAGGAGCGCACGCTGAATTATCTATCACTTTCATCTGAAGCGTTTGCAAATGTTGTGGAGAATCTTTAAAATTCGATGCGGCTCTATTCCACCCTACGAAATGACAATCCTCGTGAACAGGTAGTATTGACTCGATGCATGGGGCCACGCGTTCTGCGGGAACTGGCTGCTTCAACTGTTCAAAATATACATCGTGTAATAAACGTAGAATTTTGCTTCTAAAGCAATTTTGAGATTTTATCGAGTACCTCGATCACTGCAACGTTAACAAAACCAACTTCTACATTTTTATACTGCTGAACCGTAGGATGACATATTTTATCTTTTATCTCCGAATTGGTTCCCGATTCTTTAGTTTTCGTAACGCCAGAAACAATATTGATATACCGTAATTCTGAATTATCATGGTAACAAATGCATCGCGCAGCGGTGAGTACATGATTCGGTGTGATTATAACTCCCGTACAGATGTGTTGTTTGTTATCTCTCAATGAAACAATGTATGGAACATTGGCGATATTAACGTCAATGGGTTGATATGCGAATTCGACATCCAAACTTGTTATCGCCGCTGTAATAATAATCTATTATATAGATATTTTCACTGCATTAAATACTAAAACTAGATCTTTTACCTATTGAATATAATATTATAAAAATGCTCAAATGATTTAAGTAATTCATCTTTCTACCATATGTATACATTATATGCATGAAAAACGTTAGTATTTATATGAATGAAAGATAAAAAGTTGTTAGACGAATCACCATTATCTAATAAATTTTATGAGGTTACAAAAAAATATATATCGTGACGATATCGTTTTTATTTAACATGTTTCACGGTCGTACTATCAATAAAAAGAAAGTTCTACACGAATAGCAATGAAATCGCAGTGTTTCGATTTGATACAACACATTTACTCGGATAAAGTTAGATAAAGCCTCAACTGTTCAAACAATCAATCGAACAACTATTTGTTTTCAAATTCGTATGTTGGAATATTTTCCAACATAGTCGAGGATCGCCTCGACTATTTAATCTAACAACGATTGCTACTTGCTTCATTTAGTTTCAAAATTTCTCAGAGAAAAGTAGTTCAGTACAAGTTCTCAAAATCGAATTATATCTCTAATTGAAAATGACTCGCAAATATCTTAATATTATTTTTTCAATAATTGTATTGGGAGTGCACCTCGAATATGTTGGTATGTTAACAAAATTAACGAATTTCAAGTAATAAATAAGGTATTGATCGATTGTTTTAATGAATATATAATTTATCTGTATGTTCTTTAATTACAGCATCCTGCAACTCGTCAACAGAAAAGAAAGAGATATTATACAAGCCACAACCTGTAGAAGTAAAAGATTATCCATACCTCGTATCGTTAAGACAATGGAGTGCGCACATCTGTACTGGAGTGATTATTTCCAAAGACCAAGTCTTGACTTCGGCTAAATGTTTGTGCTTCCGAGATAAACCAAATAACGACGCTATAACGGTTGTGACGGGCGTAACAGACATCCATGAAACAGGAACCAAATTTTCAGTTAAATCAGTGTCTTGTCACGAAACTACGAAGGATCACTTTTTGACGAGAGGCAATTATGACAACGTCGCTATTGTCGAAGTATATTTTTAAATATTATTACAAATTTATATTAAAATTGTATCGACAAATACATTAACTATATACATATATAATCATCTTTTTACGTCTACAGATCGTTGGTGAATTTAAAGTCGATTCTAAAATTGCGCCAGCGAGTTTATCGTACACTTTAGTACCAGAAAGTACAGAATGTTTCTTTGTCGGATGGAATCAACTTTCAAAAGACGAGACACAAAAATCTCGTTTACACAAATTGCAAGTAAATACCATCACAGGGGAACATTGTAGGAAACTGGAGAAAAAATCAACTAGTAGTCGACACAACAATAATCTTGCCTGTGCAGTTAAGGAATTGAAAGCTGAAGCTAAGGCTGAAACCTTTTACACTCCCACATATGATTGGGTGAGTTCAAGTGAAAAAAAAAACAACAAAACTATTTCATATAGAGTGACTAACTTTGCGAAAAATTTATTATTTTAGAGGCCCGAAGGTAGTCCTTTACTCTGTAGTAACAACGTCGTTGGTTTATTTGACTTCGAAAGAGCCGTTACAAATCACCGAGCACCGGCAGTAATAACCGTAGCACAGATTGGTCCAGATTCGACAAAATCATTTATCGAACGATTGAAGCATAACTGATTACAAATAGAATAATAATTAAAGAAATGTACTAATAAGGCTATCAAATAAAATTGCAAAAGTATAAAAATGAACGCTGTTTTAATATTTCGTTGACGTGCTGAATGTGAACCAAGTTATATGATTTTAATTATTCAATATCAAAGAGACACAACTTCACGAATGAGAGTTATACGATTCTTATTTTTCCTATTTTATTACTCGAATATTTATCAAATTCGTGACATTTTCAGTCACGTAATTCTCTAAAAATAAAAATAAAAAATAAATATATGTACAATTTTATAATGGAAATCATTGAACAAAATTTATCAAAATGAGGCACAGTGGCGTTTTTTGCTCTGTCATATTTTCATTTCTGTTTATTGATTATGGAGGTAATTAGATAACATACGTAGTGTCTTGTGAATCGTGTTCTTATTATTATAAACATGAATTTAATTTTGAATATTCCAGTTGCATGTATGCCAAATGATTTTTCATACGAACCAAGAGCTGTCGATATAACCGAATACAAATTCATCGTAGCTATTAAACTATATAATACTTTTCAGTGTGCAGGAATTATTTTACAAAGTAAATTCATTCTTACATCCGCGCAATGTGTATGTTTCCTCAATCACGAAGTTATTAAAGAGTTGAAAGTTCACACGGGTATAACTTCTAGTGCAGATGTTGGAATAGTAATAGCAGTAAAAAGGAAAAATTGTCATCCATCGTTAAGAGAAAAATCGTATTGGTCTGGAAACTACACTAATGTTGCTATTCTTGAGGTCAGATTCTTTAGTTTGTATAATATTAATTCGTGTCATGTTACCTCTGTCCAATTTTCGTCATACAGCTCGAAGAAAAAATAAAATACGATACCAAGCGTTATTTTGCACGATTGGATTACGAAACACCTGTAGGCAGTCAGTGTTCTTTCATCGGTTGGAATGTTGGGGATAAAGATTTCGAATCGGCGAAAATTCTGAAGGCCTTAACAGTGGGAAAACCGTCTACGGAAACTTGTCTAGCTTTAATGATGTACACCAAAAATCGTAACCTAGGACTCGATTGTGCTATCAAAGAGAGACACGAGTCAGTACCTCACCATGTTAGAGCACTAGGACCTAAATACAATTGGGTAAATATATTTCAATGGATGTAAACAGTCTGATGAAAATCGTTAAATCCGAAAAATATGGATTTTCAGATCGGTCTAGGTGGTCCTCTCGTGTGCAACAAAAATGTTTACGGTATATTTGATTACGAAAAAGCTGTAAGTTTGGCTGAAATCCCAGCATTAATTACATTTACCTCGATGACAAGTATACGGCGATTTATTCAAGATACAGCTTATTCAAGAGCAGGACGTTAATGAAAAAATTTTTGCATTGATGAAATTCTGTAATAAATAGTCCAAATGATTTATAATAAAAATTGAACGACATCGACATCGAATAGTCGTTATCCACTATATTATAATTGACCATTTGACATATCTCGCGCATTTATCACGTTACAGTTGGCAAAGAATTTCGCGGGATTCTCGTGGGAGTGTTACGCGCATTTGGCCTGATCCTGCACACGTACGAGTGCTACACTGCGCACACCGACGTGAAAGTTACCGAGAGGGTTGTGTGAGGGAAGTAAAAGTATAGAGAGAGAGAGAGAGAGAGAGAGAGAGAGAGAGAGAGACACCCACGCGCGAATGTAGAGAAAAGGGGTAGGAGGGACCACACACGGCGTTGGGGCCCGTCATTTGTCGGACACCGGCGAGCTCGTGTCGCGCGTTATACACAAGCTCGCGAGCTCGGTTTCGTATATACACAGCAAACCCGGCGTTATTGTACGCGGCTCTTCTCACGCGAAGCGCTCTCGTGTGTCTCCTGAGCCCATATGCCGATAACACGGGACCCGTGAGCCCCTGAGCCGAGTACAAACTTTTCAATGGAGCTGGTAGTGTAAGCGAAAGAGTAAATAATTTAGAAAGCGACGCGCGAAACTCGAGAATGTATCCAGAGCTTAATTCACAAAGTACACGAACACGGGTATTACTAACAAATTTTAACACAGAAACCATCAAGAATTTCCATATCACGAAACACGAGGAGAAACGATCTTTTCGATTGACGAGGAAAAACATCAACGAGAAATGACGATCGAATCAACAATTTTCGGTTTACATCGATCGATGAATGGTACGGAGGAGACCTCACGCGATAACAGTCTCGTCGCATAATGAAAACATACCCGCGCACCTTTAATGAGATGCGCGTGGGGAAATATCAGAGTCGCTATTAATCATTTATCTCTCATTAGGAGGTCTCATATGTTACTCGTTCGTCTACGTACATTCGTTAGACACACCGACGTAAATCACCGGAAATATGCTAATTTTTCGGATTAAAATAAAAAGGAAGAAAATTTTTATTCATTTGCGGTGCCGTTTTAGAATTAAAAAAAAAATGAAATAAAATGGGATAAAAATAATATAGAGGAGGTAGAAATTCGTTGATGTATATTTAAGAGTAAATCAATCTAAAATGGGGAGGGAGAGGGGGAGGGGCCGCGGGGCGAGTTCGGAATTCGAGATGACGGCGGGCTTCGCGCGCCGCTATGCAGCTCGATCAAAGTCGTCGCAAGACCAGGAGCGGATCCTTCGACGTTCCGCGGTAGATATCAATCTACAATGACGCTAAGGACCCTAAGGAGCGGGCATTCGTAATCCGGCTGCGGGTAGAGAGAGAGTACGAGAGAGCGAGAGAGACGTAGTGCCTCGTCCGATTCGTATATCGCGAGCATCCGGAGGGACACGCGAGACTCGCGCGCCGATTAATCCTCTCGGGGACGCGAGTCGCGCTGGACCACCCAGGTACCCGGCTCTTCCCTCTCCTCCCTCTCCTCATCTCCCGCGCGTCCCTCAACACTCCTGGCTTCGCGCATCGCGCTCGTAAAACGTCGCGTCCTACTTTAAACGGTTTATAACTAAGCGAAATATCGGTAGACACGACCCTGTTGTAGTTAAGTCGGGAAGGTGCAGCTGCATCTAAAATCTTCTTTTTGCCACGCTCCACGGACTTATCGACCCAGCTCCGCAACCAGAAGCCGGGTCTCGCAGTGTACCAAACATTTATGCATAGTATAACCCGATAAAATCTAAGACAATCTCACGAAAAATCTCCAGGTCTTGGAATTTTAATCGCCTCGTTATTAATTTCTTTTTTCTCAACTTATCGGAGTATAATTTACGGTGAACTACTACGCGCGAGGGAGAGACTGAGTTTCGACTCGATTAAAGATCGATATTTCGAAATTGTTGGCGATCTAGCGATTTCGTCTGTGCAAACATTTTATAAATTGATAATAATAGCTACGATGTTGTGAAAAATTGAATCCAAACGAATGGATGGTGGCGATGCAGGAATACCGATAAAGATTGGCGAAGAAAATTGAGTAATTACATAATCATTGACGTAATAACGATAAACGTAAAGCACGTACGAATCTTCCCCGCGGGCAATTCGAAAATCCTCCTTCGCACGGGATTTACTTAAGATAAGATCCCCCACATACTAGTAACCGACTCGGCATTCCGCCACGAGCAATTTGTTACATCCCTGTACAATACTGCACGGGCCCGATAAATTGAAGATGTTATTTATGATAATTTCGACTAATTGATATCCTCGTATAGATATTCATTAATTATCGTTTCCATAATCCGATTTAATTAAGACGACGCGCTCGCTCGTCAATCTTTTAGGGGTTTCCCTCTGGACTGGACGCGCAGCATGCGAGGTCCAGTCGTCATTATAATAATACCGCGCGAGTGGGGCCCTTTTTCTCATTACCTGGGACACGCGAGAGAGATCGCGGTATCCCTGGTAGGGGTTCGTGAAAGCGAGGCGGAGCGAGAGAGAGAGCCGGTCCCGTTCGCTAATTTGAATATTGAGTTTGCGGGGGTGTCGGTAACGGGCAGCTGCACGAATCGCATAAAGCATAAAACATCTCTAGACCGTTCGAATTGGAGGATGAGGGAGGGCACGTGGGTGCAGCTCGCGCGCGCCGAGAGATCACCGCTCGTGCAGAACGATGCCCCGAAGACAAAACGCTCGCGTGTCCCGGGCAAATTCTCTTAGCCCGGATATCCCGAGGAACTTGTACCGCCGCGCGAATATATACCCGCGTATAAACGCGAATGAGAAACGACTTTGCACGAGAGCCCATTCTGGCTCCGTGCGTCTTTATATACGGTGAAAGTCACACGCCATGCTTACACATACGAGTACACGCGCGACAACTGACAAATGCTCTCGTGCCTACCGAAACTTTTCGAGGCTGGTTTACGCCAAGTCAAGTTTCTTCCTCCTGTCTTTCTCAGTCCCGATAAAATAGAGAATCGTTCTATTCCCAGTTCCATCTCCGATACGTCGAAATTTTATCTACGAATAGAATCTCTATTGATTTTTACGACGTGTGCCTAATTGATTCTCACGAAGCATCAAACCTGTCCGTTCGTTAATGCTTGGCGCGTATATCACTCGAGCGCTCGTCTACGAGTCTCGGATATTTCGTATTTTTTCTCCGTCAAAGAGAGAACTCTCACCGAGGAGTCGAGGGTAAAGTTCACAGACGTCGGTCAACGAGCGCGACCCTCTCGAATCTCGGCATTACAACACCTTCGTATCGTAAAGCTTCGCTTCCATCGCGCGAGTACTGCTATCTCGCAACGAACGAACGAGAGGATTCTCTCCTTTTACGAACTTTTACACGAGAGCGGCCAAAAATAACGATGCTAATGCGATCCTTAATTCACGCGGATGTGCGTTATTTACGAGAGTCAGGACGATATTACCATAAGGACCGATGTCGTGAAATTCAGCCACGATATTGCGCTACTCGTCGGTTATTCCGATTCGCCGATTTAATCGGATTCTTTTTTAACACTCATTAGCGTTTATTATCATCGTTAATGTCGATTCGACAACGCGGCTAACGCGATTTCTCCCGGCACATCGTTCTCGGCTCCTCTCGCCGGCGCGTGAAATACGCAGAATGCAATTATCCCGTTTTTCTAATTGCGACTTAAACAACACCTAAATGCAGAAATCCCGTGCCATTAACATCGAATTTAAAACGAATCGATAATACCCTGACGGGTTTCGCGCGATCGCGTGTAAAACCGGTGAAACGAGTACGCGCGACGGCTCCTCGAGTAATGTAACTCAACAATAACGACGCGATAGCGATCTCGGCTCGATCCGATTTTACGAACTCCGTCGAACGGCTCCCTCGTTCGCGCCCGCTCATCGGCGAATTTTTATTAGCCCGAGCGGGCATAACCGCGGGATGCGCGCGATGCACGCGAGCGCGCGCACTTTCGAGGCTTTTGTCGCGAGAGGATTCCCACAAAAGGGTCCAATCATTCAAGCCCGGAGCTCGTAATGAATGGTCGGCATTTACATACGAAGATGGCGAGTATCTTATTACGAGGGAGTGGGGTCGCGAGAGCGCCTTCGATCTCCCTATCCGCGCGGAGGTGGACTCTCCGTCGAGTTGGCTGGCGTCGAGGCCAACGGGGAGAGAGAGAGAGAGATAGGCCCCAAAGCACAATGCTCGACGCGGTGGTCGCGAAGGTAATATCCCGGATGACGTGCCGCTGAAGACGCGATTAACATCCGTTAATAAGATGGATGCTCGTGACGGGCATTGTTGCCCGTTGACACTGGCCGTGATTTAGAGCGAGTTCACCGGGAGCGGCCGGACTTACCCGCGCCGAGAATACAAACCGAGAATGGAAATCGACTCCGAGTCGGATACAGATATACCCGACACACGAGAAAGACGAATATACCGGCATCAACGAGCGGGAAAAAAATTTCATCTAAACAGAAACCCACTCGTTCCGAATTCGTTCCACCCACGACACATGCTCGGCAATGAGGGCCTCGTTGCGTACGAGCGGAGCAGAAAAACTGCTCGGATAAGAGGACACGCACAGAGAAAAAAAGGGGTGAGAACTGTCATGGTTTACCTAATTTGCCGGCAGAATCCATGGGAAGCGAATGAGTCGCGCGTCCGCGGAGCTCACCCACTCCACGCTCGACTGGGAGCCGATGAAAGAAGACGGCAAGGAAGTTCCACGCGCGTCTCGGTATTCATCGCGCCTAATAAACAACCGTCGTTCCCACCTTCCAACTTCGCAACAATCTCCCATATCTCGCTCTCTTTCTACGGCGCGCAGCCGAGAGACGTAATTCCCGGATCGCGGTGCGTTAAATTCGCATGAGAGCAGTCGGCGACGTGCGCGTAACGACGTAATTTCGCAGCTACGTAACGAGATTCTGCCGAGCGCGAGAGAACCTACCCGCCTATATGTAGAAACAAGCCTAGGGTACACACGCGCCGCGCAAGAAGAAGCTGAAATTTAGTCACGATATCGCGAGAACTCCCTCAGTCGCTCCGTCGCTGTGACAACAAGCCAATTTGCAGAGCGAAATTCAATTGAGATTTCTGGCTATCCTAATGAGCGAAGTTTGACTCTTTGAACTGTGATTACGAGGAACGAAAGACTCCCGTCGGATTAGCCATATGCCGTGCGCGTATAGTTTCAACGGCACCGCTAGATATCGGAGCAACAGCTGCAGCGCGTCGAAGTATCGTCCGAGTGCATCGGACGAATGCACATGTATATATTCGTATAATGCATTTTGTGTACATTGGCGACTCTCGGTGAATCTATTCTCTTTCTCTCTCTCTCTCTCTCTCTCTCTCTCTCTCTCTCTCTCTCTTTCTCTCTTTTGCTTGCCCAGAGGATTCATTAGAAGCAATTAAACCACTCCAATTTTTTTCCGCGAATCGACAATTTCATAGCGACAATTCGTTGCTCCAAACGCTATTATTAGAATTTCGATTACTCGTTATTGCCGAGTCATTAAGATTTAATCACGATTTTCGCGGCAACTCGTTCGCTTTTGGGAAAATTCGCGCAAAAGCGAGGAGGCCGTTCGCGCGATATCGCGATTCACGCTAATTTACGGTACGATGTACAACAGGGGGATAAACGAGACGTTCCCGAAATCGCATAAATGGGCGAATGTAGGCATGCGAGAGCGCGTGAATAAGCCCGCATGCGTCGTCGTGGAAGCGTCGCGAGATACGAGCCGCTACGAGAGATGAATAACATCGCCCTCATAACGCGCGATGAGGCTCCGTTGGCGCTGCACCTGGCGTGTCGCGAGAGACCGAGAATCATCCCGCGAACGCGCTATCGAATTATATTATGCATGCGCGATTGAATATAAACCCACGCGTGAATTCGCGAACGGCATCGCGAAATTTAATGAAATTGTTGTCAACGGATTTAGCATAGACGAAATTAAAGGAGCAAAATACATCGGCCAAAAATTCAAATTAAAAGTCGAAAGCTCGGTGAAGCGTATCCGAGCGCTGTACCGGTTGTAACGAATTTACGGTGCTTCGCCGAGATTGAAAACGCGTTTTCGTCTAACGCGTACGCGCGAATTCAGTTCTCTACGGTACGGTTTTACGTCTCTATTAAGACGACGTTACACACGAGTCGGAAAGGCCGAGCGTAACCTCGCGCGGCTGTCGGTTAATCCGTTTAATGGCTCGCGTGTGGTACATAACTTTCCGACCTCGAAACGAAATTCGTTCCCGAGCATCGTCTGCCGTGGTATATATACACGTGCGCGCGCTCTAGATACGCGGGAGCAATCGCACTGAAAGCATCGCGAGGGATCGGATTAGGATCGGCCACGAGATCGTTAATCTCGCGCATTCTACCCCAGCGAGTTCGAATTTCGGTCGATTTTTAAAAGCAATTTCATTCCGGCGCGGTCGCTGCCTCGACAATCGAGACCGCGAAAATAAACGATTCTCCTCCCTCGGCGAATCTGCAAATTCCGCGACGCTCGACCTCGTTAAAACGACGGCACTGCCATCTGCGCATAGAGCTTTCAGGAGGTTAGAGAGATGGAGAAAAGAGAGGGAGAGAGGAATAAGGGAAACGAAGAAAGTTCACCCATTACACGACCGATGGCAGCTCCTGCGCTTCTTGTTACCTTTCTTGCGTTATTAAAAATAATGGTGACATATATTAGTTTTAACGAAGGAAGTCAGCGGTTTTTGCTACTGTCTTTATACGCCTGGTCATTTGTAACTCCCCCCCCCC